>VOQJ01036626.1:3708-18671 GCA_015052665.1 Apistogramma diplotaenia | reverse complement strand
TATATAACAGAAACAGCGCAAGAAAAAAACAACAAGAGGAGAGACACACTGATCCCCTATAAAGAGAAACACACACACGCACACACACACACACACACACACACACACACACCCCTCCCTCCCTGCTGTTAGCCTGAAATTCCATGAATTCCTCGTCCTCCAGCCTCTGCACCCTCTCCTCTCTTTATGCAGCCGTGTCTCGTGGCTGCTGCCCCTCTCCATCCTCATCCCCTCCATCAGCAACACCACAGCCTCCTCCCCACCTGCTCCGGGTTCTGCACCATCTCTTCAATGCAGTTACCAATAAAGAGTTAAGGCAGGGCATCATTTCAATAACCCTGTAAAGCTGGTTGTAAGAAGAATTTTAAATTCTATTAATCTAATAAAAATACATAAGTTAATTGTTTTAATGTATTGTGCAAAATCACCATCAAAGGACCACCTCCACTGACAAACATGCAGCTGAGCTGTAGAAGATGAAATCTGCAGTTCCTGTAAAGGAAAACGACACACTGACTCCATCCCAGCATTTCATTTACATCTGCACCAAAGCACAGCTGAGCTGAAGCAGCTGCTGCCTCGATCGCCCGCAGATCGTTTCTGATTTAGAAATGTCATGAAGGTAGAAAACACACATGACCAAAGCCTGCTTCCTGACACCTAATCCAGTTTTAACTGTTGTCCCACAATAAAATAAATACAACTGGGCGATATTTAACAAGCATGCTCCACCAACAGAAAGCTCAAACTCAAATTAAGCACCTGACCCCATGCCTGCACGAGCCAATCACAGCTCGTCCCTGCACCGTCCTGGACTGCATTAAGAGCTGCTTTGGTTCTGTTGTTCTTGTTATTATGGACTGCATTCCTGTGAATGAGGGACGCCCAGTTTTACTTTGCTGCAGGAACGCAGCGCAGCATGAAGGTGACAGCAGTTATGTTTATGTGCAATAAAAACAGTAAAAATCAGTGAATTGTGACAAATAATCATGATGAAAATAACGGTGATGAACATGCAGCTGCCTCCTGTTCTCAAACCATCATTTCTGCTCACCTTGGGCCTTTTCCAGGTGACCTGGCCGATGTCGTTCCTCTGGTAGAACAGAGAGCGGTCGGAGGCGGGGAACAGAGGGTCTTCAAACAGGCTTCCTGTCTGCTGGCACCGCCGCCTCAGAGAGGAGAAGGACTGGCCCTCGTACGGCACCGCCATCGCCCTGCACACAAGCAGACTGAAGCTTTACGATGAGGCGGCGCCACAGTAACTACAGCCTCGGAGCACTATGGGGGACAATCAGGGGTTTAATTACTTAACTTGATACAAAGTGTTGTGTCCAAGTGACTCATCAAGTTAATAACCAGCTTCAGCCTGATTACTGATGTTACCGTAGATGAAGCCAGAGAACATCAAAAATATACCATAGTGACAAAGGGAGACCGTGAGGACGACACAGCGGGGAACCGCAGGTGAACAAAGTCAGCAGGACGTGAAGGACACCTAACCTCCAAAATAAGAGTAAATGACCAAAAGAGGCCAACAGACATGAACACCAACACTTAACGTGCACACACTGGTGTGGATAAGGATGAATGACAAGGATGCAGTCTTTAAACACTTAAAGCCCTCCTCAAACATGCAGCATGCACACACACACACACACACACACACAGGCCGGCCAAGGCACGAGTCATGTGACAGGATGACAAACAGAAACTCGGGCGCTCACCAGCAAAGTAAACACACAATCAGTTTCATGCCTGTGTGTGAGAGAGTGCAGCAACACTAAAGCCTGAAGCAGCAGCTTCCTGTCAGGCGATAAACAAAAAGTGGGAGAAAAACAGGAAGGACTGATGTTTCTGGGACAGGGACGCCGGAGCTGATCCTCCTCAGCAGGCAGAACTCCTGCAGTCATTATGGAAGCTGTTTAAGATGCTGCTTAGTGCAGTGATTCATTAAATATTCAGGATACATTCAAAGCAGATAAAGAAGCGACTACCAGGCAGCATAATTCATCTCATAAGCACATTTATGAACAGCAGCTGCTGACTGAAGTGCTGCACAGCTGAAACAACAACAGTGAGACAGTGAGGAGCATCTGCTCAGCAGACCTCAGTGATCCAGTGGGAGTGTGAAAGCCAGAGAGCGAACCCAAAAACAGGCAGTCAAATCTTGCACAGGCTGGTTTGCATGTACAGGTCTGAACCAGGCTGGAGCCGGTCTCACGGCTGCAAATGATCATCCAGCTCTGATCTCACTTTCAATACTGAACACGTGACGTGTTAACAAGCATCCTGGTCTATGTTCATTATGGAGCCTGATGTCATAGAAACCTGTTCATTATAACCTCAATATGGCCCTTATAACGTCTCCCAGTGCTAACTGTTTATGACAGTAATGGTTGTGCAGCAGCTGTTGGATCAGACCTACACCACACTGCAGCTGCAAACTGACAGGTCAATGTGTTCAGCTGCAGTTCCTCTAGTGTCCACTCGAGGCTCCAGCAGTGAGTCGGTCCCCACAGACGTCCACATTTACAGCAGAATAAACCTGTCCGTCTGTGGTCGCTCCATGTATCATATGTGCTCTTTGTTAAGGGGAGATCATCATACTGCATACTGAGCTGCAGAAACCAAACCGGACACTTACAGAGACACAGTGTCTGTGTATGAAAATTACACGAATCCACTTTCAGCTCCCGACACACCGCGCCCAGCTGTAATTACATCACTGTCAATTAAAGCCAATAAGCACAGAGATGATGATCAACAGAGCAGAACAATGAGCGTGTGTGTTTCCCCGACTAATCAGATTCCTGATGGTGGTCTGGATCAGTCAATACTTCACAGCCACACCAGTGTGATGCTGAAAACACGGAAAAGGTGCAAACTAACTTTATAATTAATTAAAAAACAAAAAGCAAAAAGCAAAGCAAAAACTGGGCATCACTGAGGTCACCTGCTCAACCCAGTGAGCTGATTGGCTGTAAGGCCATTAGAGACGAAACAGGACACTTAGTGTCTCACCCCTCCTGCCATAATACAGGCGCTCAAAATAGAATAAAAATGAAGCAAAAACTGCTTTGAGTAAAAATGTAGGACAAGATAAGATCAGTGGTTTATCTGTCATGTCACATGACGTCTGCAGAGACTCAGTGTAAAAAAAGAAAATGTGAGCACAGAGAGGGTAAACAGGACCGAGTCCGTGAGGTTCAGGGTGTCGAGGACACTTAAGTGCAGGATGCATCTTTGATCTGTGCACAATACGGCCTCAAACATAAATTATTTCCACCTGGAGCTTCTGTCTGTGGAACACCCCCCCCCACTCCTAACATGTTTTAGCTTCACCTTCCAGATGTCATCCTCTGAGAGGCAGAGTGCTGACCACCACGCCACCCATGTGTTAGCTTTCCTCTGTGTTTTTGAACTCATCCATGCTCTCATTTTCGTTTACGTCTCATTTTATTTTGAAAGTTAGCACCTTGTCTGGTTTTCCTCCTTTGTGCTTTTCCCGCCCTCGGGTCATACACAGACGTTCCTGTAAACTATCCCAGCCACTTTGTTGGGAAGACCAAGATCAACACCTATGGCCTGCTGGTCATGAGATACCCTGCTGGGATAGTTAGGAGGGAGGGGTTAATGCTAAATAGCATGTTAATTAGCTTCGGGGTCATCTGAAGCTAGGAGAAAGAAGCTATGAGCACAAGATTGATAGAGGGAGGGGTCTACCAGCTCAAGTGCAGGCTGAGCAGAGATGCTGAGACAATCCAGCTCCTAACAGCAGGGTGCAAGATGCAGGAGGCAGGGCACACATGGAACGCCATAACCACGGTGCTGGGATAGTGTACAGGAATAAACACGAATGTATTTATTGCTTTTTAAATGCGGGCGAACCTTTATTGATCATCTGCAGTAACAGGGCTGTGAATAACAGTTCTGGCATTGTTTTAAATTTCTTCTATTTACATGTAAGAAAACATTAACGTACAAAGGAAGCAGTCATGAATCATCCCTGAGGGGAGCACGCAGAGCCTGAGAGCTTCTGCTTAGAAGAAGCTAATCTGACCTTCTTCAGCAGCATTGCTGGGAAATGACTCAGCGGCCGACGGGAGGAAGGGCAGCGTGATTTTCTCTGCCTCATATTTACAGTCGTGGTGAATTACAGGCACCAATAACAGCAGACGGCTCGGACAGCGCCTCCACTGATTTACAGCTGAAAGTCCTGCTTTTTTCTCGCTGTTAGCCTGCTATTGTTCCTCTAAATGAATTCGGTAACACAGAAAGTTCCTGTTTCGAGGCGGTTTGGCTACGTGGCCTCATCAAGTTTGACCTGATCTTAGAAAACAAAGAGACGGCAGGTCGCCTCTAATAATGTCAGATATATGGTGTAATAATATAACAGGGACCTGCTGCACTTCTATATCCTGTCACGAGTTTCAAATAAAGGGGTTCAGAGCACATTCAAGTACGGCAATTAATATAACCAATTACATTTTAAATGCATTTACAATTTATACAATGGACTGCAGCAGCTTTACTTCATTTTAATTTATTCACCTGAATCTGAATTAAAGTCAACAGAAACGCAGCTTTTGAGTTTATTAAATCTGTTTTCCAAAGTCTGTGAGGAATCAGTATAATTGATCATAATCTCAATACTGACCAAAATAACTCATTTCTGCCACAATGGAGCAACAAAGATTCAGGCACTAGATCGCTTCAAACCTACCGTTTGTTAGTGGCAGCCAATCAGAGCAAAGTTGCCTTAAAGCTCAAAAATGATCATGTTGATGCAGAAAGAGGGGAGATGTTTACTTGCTGCAGCTCACAAGATTATTAAATCAGACAAAATAATCCTGTTTTAATGTTTTACCGAGCTGACATTATCGTTCACACTCGCTTCCTCCGTATGTGTGATTTAGCCACTGTAACTCTGCGGGTTGCTCAATCTGTTGGCAGCAGTGATACCTGCACAGGGTGTGTCTTTGTAATTCTGCTGCCTGAACTCCAGCTGGTGCAGGTCAGGTAACAGCGCCTCAGCAGGGTGTGCAGTTGGAACGTACCTACAGTGCAGATCAATGTGCAAATCACACTAAACACCTCCCATAAGGATGCGCCTGCAAGCTTAACTGGAGGTCTTCCTTCATCCTATTCTTCGTCTTTCTCCTCTACGTCATTGCTGGTTCTGCTGCTCTTCAGTTCCTGTTGCCTCAGTGCTCTGATCCCTCCCTGTCATCTGTCACCTGAGCTTCATATATTCTACAAATCAAATGCCTCGTTTCACTGTTACAACCTTATTCTGAGCCTGTCAGCCTGAGACTTGTCTTTGGGCTGCTGCTTCAGCTTAACCCTACACACCTACAGGTCACCTGGTTGCGCTGGCTACCCATGACCCTGCTGCAGGCACCTGAACTGGAGGTCAGCGTGGAGCATTTCCTGTGTCATGGGTTTAGGTTTTTCCTTTAATTTGTCACCCGGTGGCATCTGTGAACCATGGCCTGAAATTTTTATTAAAACTATAAATTGACCAGTTCCTGCAAGAACTGAAGGAAACCAGCATTTCCGAACCTGTCTGCACCTGTTGGCTTGGACACGCCCCCTCTCTCTTCTTCCTCCAGCTCACCTTAAAGCCACTGTGGCCTGACTGAGCCTAACCGCTGGTATCTGCAGCCACAGCTTTAACTGTGGAGCAATGAGACCAACGCCCCCCAAACATGGGTGTGGCTTCATGTGGGCACCAACAGACGACGGATGTGCGACAAACAGATGTTGAAACATCGCATGAAGGCGTTTTAGAAGCATGTGTGGCATGAAGGCTCTTCACATGACTCTGCAGCCCGCCTGCCTCCTCTGCCTCCCATCAGATGGTTTTCCTACAGCTTTGCAGCTGTGAAGCTACCGGCACTGAGATTAAACTCAAACCGGAAGTTAGCCTTCAAAACACACCAGTTTCTGTAAATGTGTCATCCTTAAACTACAGCATTCCAACACTTTACTTGTGCTTTGTCGCTTTTCTGCAGTTTGGACACATCCCACAAGCCAAACTACTGAAATCAGTAAAACTTTATTTGACACCCTTCTTTTATTTTGGAGGACGCGCCGGATGTGCTTGTTGAAACTGGCTAGCTTGAAAGATGAAGTTTATCTCCCGTTAGAAGTTTTTTCTTTGAATATTTTTCATGTTGTGATCTTGAGCAAAGGCGAGGAAACCGAAGACACGCATCAGCGCGGATTTCCTCGTTTTCCAGCCGACTCCGACATTTCTCCGGATGTTTGAATAAACGTAAACAGGCGGTAAATTTAACTAAACATCTCTGCATTAGCAACAAACAGTCTTTATTAGCAGCGGCTCACAGTCAGATAACTAACAGTGAGTGCGCTTCACTGGTTATATTCACCTGGAAGTTATTTGGTTGGAGTTCGGGCTCTCCGGCTGCTTCACACTCCGTCCCTCGCTGTCGTCCCGGGTGGTTTTGGCGTGTTTCCTCTGCTGTCAGCTCGGTGATGTGAGCAGCTTTCTGTTGGTTTCTTTGCGACCCTAAAAATAAAACCACCCAGAAACAGACAGGAGGAGCTCCGGCCGAGCAGCCCGCCTTCAGACGCGTTCACGGTCCGCTCCGACAAACCGCTATCCTCAGGGTCAGTGACCCCTCCCTCAGCCGCGAAACCTTAATAATGTGGGAGACACAAGTGCGAACGCTACAACAACAAAATAAAAGAGACAAATTTATGAGAGGAAAAGTGTCAAATTTACAAAAACGCTGGCCACGTTACAAGAAAAAACAGAGTGAAGCTGGCAGTTACAATGAAAACAACAAAAACACACATTTACAAGAAAAAATAACTAGAAAAAAAATATATAAAAGTTTAAAAAAAAGTTAAAAAAAAAGTTTTTCCTCAGAATTTTACTAGAGCTTTGATAAGTTCTTACCCCCAGCTGTAAAAAGTATTCAAAGAGAAGTAAAGAAGCAATTAACCCCCCCCCCAACAAAACATCTAAATAAGCTGAGTGAGGAAAAAAATCTAATGAAATACTCAGATGGTCAAATGTCAGAAACCTGTCAGAAAAAACTAAAATACAAATTAAAAACAATCAAATAAAAAATCAAATATAAATGCAATCATAGCAGGTGAGGTGTAGGGTGAGTTTCTTCACACTGAGGCTTTTAAACAAAATATTCAGAGCCATAAAGATCTAAGATCTATTGAGGTCAATTTCTGCTAAAAATAAATAAATAAATTCTACAAATAATAATAAAAAATAAAATAAAACTTAAACTCCAAGAAAGAGCAGCATTGTCTCACACCCTGCCTCTCACCCTATGGCAGCTGGGATAGGCTCCAGCACAGCTGAACTGGATGGATGGAAGATGGATGATGGAAAACTCCAAAAACAAGCAATTAAAGAACATCTTGAAGAGTTTTTAGTGGGAAGCAGTTAATTAAAGGAAAGTTTCCCTCTGGGCTTTTTGTTAAACACTGCTGCCCTCTGGTGTTTGCTCCAGTAATTACAGTGAGCTCTGACAGGGCAGAAAGCCTCAGCCTCATGAGGACCATAATCACTGGTGGCCTCTCAGAAACAACACTGACTCTTTCACCACGTTCTTTCTCCTGATGGAAGATCAGAGGCTGTCCAGCTAAATGAAACGTCCCAGGAGGCAGATTGAACTTCCAGTTAATGTGAAAGAAGACGCACGGATTCCTCTGTGAAGATCAAAGTTCTCATTTGTTTAAGAGGGTGCACGCAGCAGCCGTTCTTCACAACTACCTTCAGCAGTGTGGATGCTCTGATGCTCCACTAGAAGAAAGTCCACACATAATGAGCTCACAGCATGAAGGATTTGTGCATGTCTGAGTGGATTCTTTGAAGGCAGTGGCCTTGCCGTCCTCCCACTCAGAGCAGACACCATCAAACAAACAAATCAAAGAAGCATCGTTCAGTAAAACTTTACATTCTCTTTAGTGCTGTTTTTAAGTGTCTCTCGCCTTCATCTTCAGTTCCCTCACACACACTATAACGAAGCCTTTCATGGATATTGAGGGTGTTTCTGCTCATGAGTACTGACACACGCCTGCTTCTGAGGACGAGGAGGCCAAACTGCTCGACCTTCACCTTGAGAGAAGAGAAGCTCATAGAAAACCAACTCCAGCAGGTAGCTGCAGGTTAAATGAGAAGATCAGGTTCAAAGGTTCTGTGCAGAGTTAGTACTGATGAAGCACACTGAAGCTGCTTTAAAACAGGTTCTTATAGGTAACCTCAGTCCAGCTCATCCCGGTTAGCACAGGTGGGTTTAAATGGGCTCCTGTTGTATTGCTGTGATGAGTCACAGGCAGGTACCTGTCTGATTACAGCAGCTTTCTAGCTGGTTTCCATGGAGCCCAGCTTATTATGGATTATCTGGTGCACACCCCCCTTTGAAACATGAATGAGGCAGTTTGATTTCATCAGATGTTTTCTGGTATCAGGTCCCTGCATTTCTGGATTTCCAGCTGAAACACATGAAGCAGAGTTGAACTGAATCCTCTGATGATCACAAAGCCGCCCACAACCCGCTTACCTGTATTTTTATTAATAGCTGAGAAGTGCAGCTGCACAGAGAGCATGAGGAATCCAAACCACCATCGCTGTGATGTTATTAATCTTTAACATCATCACAGGAGAAGACATGTGAGAAACTGCCCTTTACACCTTGCTGGAGGCGAGTGTAACAGCAGCACAGCCATCACACACACCTGTGGAAGTGACACTGCTGCATCAGGAAGGACCCACACAAGGTAACCACGACACACTGAAGCTCTACGTTAGCTAGTATCATACTATCATATTATGAACCAGCTCGACAGCTCACCTCGTGTAATAATTTTAGAAGGATCTGAACTGAACTGTTGTCTGAAATACTGGCTCATCGTTTCCAGGCTCATTGAGGTCTGACATGTTGAGATGTTCTAACCCACTATGCTGAATCAGCTTTGATCATAAATATCAATCCAGGGTAGCTTTGCATAAGTCACTCTGATATAATCCTGATATGTCATGCTGAGCCTCGGCGCAGCCACGATGGTTACAGCTCAAACTGAGTGTCGTGTTCTTCACAGTAAAAGTTTAATAGGAATCTTTTTGTTTTTACTTCTGCAGCTTTGCATAAAGCAGTTTAAAGTAATCTTTATGTGCTTGATCCTGTCTGTAACTTCGTATACTTTAGAGGTCAAAGGTCACCCTCTAAACTCAAAGCTCTTTACCTCTGGGGCTGTTTCAGATGCGTGCTGCTGTTACCTTGTAATTTTGCACCGAGCGGTTTCTCTTCCCTTCGTGATCACACACTGAACCATAAAATCAGCTGACTTTTATTTCCTTTGCAGCTTTCAAATGTTAACCAGGTGGTTAACTTTCACAGCCTTTCTGGTCGTCCCAGCCAGTCCAGGAAGAGGAGCCGCTGGCCGGGGCACTCTGACCGTGGCGCCCACCTGCCGGGTCGAAGGTCATCCAGGGGTGGAGCTGACTCTAAACTGCGGAGATGGAAGGGGTTTAGGTGAGTGCCAGTGCTGTTAGAGGCTTTATGCATTCATCAGGTTCGTGTTGCTGCTGCAGCAGGATGGTTAGGTTGCACATTAATAGAAATCACTGTTTAATTTAAGCCGATAACACCATGATAGCAATCATTACTAAACGATGAACCTTCAGTTAATATTTATTTACTGTTAACAATGAAACTTTTATTATTATTAAGCACTTGGTTTAGGAGTCAGGTGCAACTGCAAGTAAAAACCTGACAAACCATAAACTGTATATAAAAGATGGAAGTAGCCACCATGACATCACACACTGGTTTGTTTACGGCACTTATTCCCTCCTCTGGTTAGAAGCTGCATTCAGGAACCTTATTGGCTGATTATTGCTAAGTAACAAACTGATTTCACCAGAACTGAAACTTCTTGATCTGCAGCACGACTCAGGCCAAATTATCTGCCGGATAATTGTAATTAAATGATTCAGCGGCACAAACTCAGTCACGAGGTCCGGTTCAGTGAGTTAAATTAGAGGAGGTGAAGCCTAGCAGACCTCTGCCCCGTTAGCACGCCTGCCCATCAAAGCAGAATAGCGTCCTAAACAGTTCGTCACACTGAGCTGTAAATGTTCATTTCTGTTGTAAAACTGAGCCTTTCACATGTGCAGTGCTGTGCAGGTTGTATGAATCCATACCTTTTCAGTTTGACAGCCGTTGCCTGGCTGAGGGGACCTCTTCTTTGGTCCTGTCCCACCTTGTGCTGTATTAGTCAGATATTTTTCAGTGCCTCTCAGCAACCTTCTTCAGAGACATCAAACTGAACTGCAACTTGGTGATTTGTGGATGCTCCTTAGAAAACACTCGAGTGTCCTCCCGTCATCCACGTCCTCTGCATGTAGGAGTGGTGCGTATCAAGAAACCTGGAAGTCTGCATATTGAATTAAGGACGTATATCAGGAGATTGGGGCCTTTTCTTCAGCAGAGAGCACCAGATTATCCCTCACAAGCAGATAGGGAACGTTTTTAATACAATTCGCTGTTTCTTTTAATGTCAATACTGTCATGGCAGTTGCATCATCTTAATTCCATTTAATTCAATTCATTTTATTTATACAGCACCAAAACAAAACAGGTGCCTCAAGGTGGTTTATATTGTAAAGTAAAGACCGAACAGTCAAAACGACCCCCTATGAGCAGCACTTGGTGACAGTGGGAAGGAAAAACTCCCTTTTAACAGGAAGGAACCTCCAGCAGAGCCAGGCTCAGGGAGGGGCAGTCATCTGCTGTGACCGGTTGGGGCTGAGGAGAGAGAGACAGAGATTAAAAATAAGTAATAAGTAATCATTAAATGCAGAGTGGGTTATAAACAGAGTGCATCATGGGAACCCCGCAGTAACCTAGGCCTATAGTAGCATAACTAAGGATGGTTCAGGGTCACCTGATCCAGCCCTAACTATATTGAGCATCTTGAAGTCAGCGTATGTTTTAGTGTCTGACAACCTTGTTTGTTATTTGTGTATGTTGTAGCAAACAAAACACAATAACTAAAATATTATATAATTTATAGCAACAAAGATCATCAGCTTTACTCTGCAGCTCTGTAATTCTAGGTGTGGTCCAGTACTGGCACACTCCCTTTGGGCACCTCCAGACTCCAGGTTTCCACAGTAAACTGGACCCCGTCTTCATGCACCATGATGGGAGCCTGGTGGTGTCCAACACCAGCGTTCTCCACAGCGGCCTGTACTACTGCCTCCTGCAGCACACAGAGGGAACTACGCTGCGGCCGTACGAGCTTCGCGTTGGTCACGGCCGGCAAAACCTCCAGGAACACGAGGAAAGCAGGAGCTGTGCTGCATTCAGAGTCAGGAGGGATGCTGGGTCTGAGGAGGAGAGCCTGCCGGGTGTTTCAGGAGAGCTGTTTGCAGGAGCTGTGGCAGCATCGGTGCTGCTGACCTTTGTGTTGGGCTTCAGCGCTGGAGCTTTGAGCAGGACTCATGTTCTCAGGTGAGCACAGTCAGAAGAGTTGTGATATATTTTTAGACATTAAGTACAGAGACACAATCAATAATCTGACTATGGACTGACCCTTTCACTGCCTTTTCCTCTCAGGTGTTTAGGGGCAGTCAGGGCGAAGCTGCAGTCACCAGAACGGCAGCGAAGGTGCCAAACTGACACACCTGAGCACGACCCTGGGGTCAGCATGGCAACCCTGCCACCCACAAATGAGAGCCAGGTCTCTGAGAACGACCAGGTGATGCATGGCGACTCTGCAACTAATCCGCCTCCTCCCGCCAAACGTCAGAGAAGCTTCCGGCACAAACGAGAGCAAGAGGAGCCGCCGGGGAACACCGCCTACCTGGAAGGGTGTGACCACATGAAAAAGGAGGTGAAGACAGAAGAGAAGCAAGAGGAAAGAAATAAAGACAATGCTGAGGAGATAAAAGAGGAGGAAGAGAGAGAGTTTGGTCATTTGTATCTAATAGGAGAAAATGGGGAGAGTGAAACAGATGAGGTCAAGGAGGACAAGATGGACATGGTGCCAGAGGAAGAGGAGGTGACCGGGGAGGAGTGGAGCGAGGAGAACGATGCAGAGCGGAAGATTCCCAGAGATTCTGAAGAGTCGTCTACAGAAACTGAAGATGAGACGTGCAGCAACAATCAGGGGGTGACAAAAGGAGCACCATCAGCCTCTGCTCCACGCCCAGCCCGCCGCGTCATCCGCCTGTACCAGTACGACGAGGATGGCCAGCGGTACAGTCACCTTCCAGACCCCGCCCTTGAGCCTCCTCTGCCCGCCCCCAGGCTCAAACCGCGCACCGTCTCTCTGACACGGCTCAGCACCATCATGGCTGCCGCCTCAGCAGGGCCACTGGATGAGAGAGACGAGGAGGAAGGAGACTGAGGAAGGTGCTGCACTCCTACATGGACATGTGACAGATGATACAGAGGGTAGTCAAAACCACACCACCACCACGGATCAAGTCCAGCCTGCAAAGTTGGTGTGGAGGGTCTCTGGGATGATGTCATCCCAACCCTGTAATTCCCACCCATGGTTACATGGCTGCGATCATTTGGGCAGTTCAGCCACTCACACACCTGAGTGATTATCTCAGGAAATCTGCAGAAATTAAGAAAATAAAATACATGTATTTAAGCATTTATAATTTTTTTTTCAGTGCTGTAAACTCCTGAATGAAACAGAGCAGGTGCATCAGCCATGAACTGAAGAGACATCCATACCCCAGAAAGGTAACGAGAGAGGGAAGAACCCTGAACTGAACTCTGTGGGCAGTAAAGACGGAGGCAGGAGTTTAAATTCCATGAAAAAGCTTTTAAAAACGTCACCAGGCCTTCTAGGTGCTTTTGATCATGTTTGACAGCTGCACTTCTGTCACAGTCGTCACTGAGATTTAATAAAGTTTTGTTAAAGAAAAGAAAAGCTGAAGCTACCATCAAAATATGAAGAAGTGATACGATGACTTTATATTAAAACGTCTACGCTTCGTGCTGAAGCTGAACCAGACTGCACTTTTGTAATACCACTTTGTACCACAAGGAGGCACAGCGAGTCAGTGGAAGTTTCATTGGACCCGTACATACAGCAACACAATATCCTAAACATCATTCTTTCACCCTGAAATTAGACTTCTTCTGAAGCCCACAAAATAACAGTAAAAAAAAATTTATAAAAATTTATGGGTGCTACAAATGTTCATACCGAGGCTATTCTGGGTCTAATTTGACTCAAAACACAGGAACACTATTTTATTAAATGTATCATTTTCTGTGCGCTTTGATCTTTCATCCACATGTGAACACATTTGATCACTAAAATCGAGCTTTTCAAAAACACCCTGATGAGTGAACGAGGAAAACAGACTTTGTCTGGTCTTCTTGTGCGTCTTTACCTCATTTTATGTTGCCAGACTGCACCCCGTGTCAGCTTGTTGGCCTTTGATTGGCCAGCATTTCTTCACGGTTAGGGTTATATCGCCACCTGGTGCTTTGGCATTGACAGACATCGAGATCATTTTGTGTGTTGTGTGTCTGGACGAGTCTAAAATATCATTAAATCATGACAAATTTATTGTAGACATTTATGAGGGAGTTCTTGGCCTTACATGCTTGTAAGTGTTAACCAGGGAATTTACCAAGAGCATACTCTAATTCATAGTGACAAAAAAAGCTAAGAAGAACTAGGAAACATTTTCAGTCCTGGTGAAACACTGCCCCCTCGTGGTCACAGGTTTCGCTGACGATGGTAATTACACACAGTACCTTTAAAGCTCATTTAGGAGGTTTTAAAATAACAGGAATTTCAGGATGAAAGATTTGCTTCTAGCAGAGTTTTGACTGAGGAGTGAAGAAGACCCTCCATGTTCATCACGCAGCCCAATAAGAAGAGTTAGGAGGTGAAGGCTGGGCTGACAGAACTGATCACTTCTTCAGGATCATCAGTCAGTGCATTCATTAGTGTGGAAACACTGCACACGTGTGGTGAATGAAACCTGGGCGTCGCAGCTTTTAGATTTCCATTTCCTTTTATTATTTCTATAAACAAGACACAAAAAGGGGGGATTCCACAGCTCTTCTCTCAGTTCATTTCCCCCCAACAGTTTATCCGCTTGAAACAAACACTATAAAAAGTCTTCTCGCTGGGAGGAAGGCCTCTTAGCATTTGGATGATCTCTGGTGGGATGAGTCTGTACTCCATGTTTGCGTGTGTGGATGAGACGTTCTAACAGATCCCTTTCCCGTGTTCCCCACAATGTCCTTTTTCTCCCTCTTCATCCACTTTGATTCTGCCGTTGACGCTACGATGCCGACCAGCTTCTTCGCCATTCCACAAACTCGTCTAGCAGCACCGGCCCTGCAGGAAGACCCCCAAACATATGAGCACTCCTGCCAACAGCGCCACCTGCTGTCATGACTGTAGTACAAGCAAGAGTTCTGTGACCTCCATGCACCTCTTGTGCCAAATCTTTATCGTTTCTTTTTCACTACATCAAGTTTTATTCCAACATGAATCCACTGGCAGCATCACCCCTCTTTAGCTTTTCCATCTTTACTACAGCTGAGCGGGACAAAGAAAATCATGGAAGACCCACAAAATTACAACATGCTCACTATAACGACTGATTCCATTATGGTGAACTATGTGACGGCGGCCACTTTTATTTCCAAAGCAGTGGTTGGGGGGCCAGAACAGGGCCGTCAGACTCGGCTCCTATTCCATCTTTGTACCTTTTATACAGACTTGCATTATTTTCTGGTGAAACTGGTACTCACATGCTCCGTCTTCATCGTAGTTACTGAGGTCTGGGCTGATGGTCCGGCTGAACTCCAGAACATTATACCACTGGTCTTTATTTAGTCCTTTGTACTTGGACTGCTGTGGGAGGCATTAATGGGAGGGAGTCAGTGAGGGGGGGGGGGGCACGGGGGGGGGCCGGGCGGCTT
>VOQJ01036623.1:11140-24773 GCA_015052665.1 Apistogramma diplotaenia | reverse complement strand
CATTTTAGTCAGAGTGGGTCTGATGACTTTCCATCCGTCCATCCATCCATCCATCCATGCATCCATGCATCCATCCATCCATCCATCCATCCATCCATCCATCCATCCATCCATCCATCCATCCATCCATCCATCCATCCATCCATCCATCCATCCATCCATCCATCCATCCATCCATCCATCCATCCATCCATCCATCCATCCCACTTCTTTGTGAAATCCTGTGGGTTGGGCGACTTATCGGAACAACGGCCTCAACTCAAACTCAACTTTTCCACAGCCTCTCCAGACTTTCTACCCAACCTTGCAATTTTAAAGAAAGTTAAATGTAAAATTGGGTTCTTCTTCGGCCGTGCTGTTCCTCCTACCAGGTTTCAGGAATTTAGGCCTCAATCCTGGTAACAGACTCGCAGACAGACAATGAAACCTGGTCTCACTGGGAGAAAAAAAACACAAAACAAATAAAAAAACAAATGAGGTGAAATTGAAAGAAATGCTCGTGAATGAACAATGAGCCAGGTAAGTGATAAGACACGCCTCTAAAGGTAAGGTAGCATGCTTCAGATTTATGCTTCCAGTAAGAAGCACACGCTTCCTCACACATCGCACCAGCTGAAACCAGTGGAAGGAAACGGCAACATGCCGTCTGTGTTTCCTGGCTATCGAGCCTTCCACCTGGCCTCGTGAGGCATTTTTCACTTTGTTTACTCCATCAAGATCAGCACCGTGAAATAACAGAAATGACAGCGCTGTGAAATTTCAAAATTTTAATTCTATTTCCAGTGTTTCACAAGAAACAAGACAATGCTGAAGGCAGCAGCAGTTGAATGAGTTTTGAGTCCTCTGCAGCTTCGCTTTCTAGGAATTCATCTTTCTAAAACACAGCTGCAGTCATTTCCTTCCCTAATCCTCTGAATGGATGCTGAAAGAGTGCGTCCATAGAAAAAAATCCCCCCCTGACATAAATGCACTTGCCTGCACAATGAAATGGCAAAACCCATCAAGTATTATTTCCTTGCCACCATTTCATGGGGTTAATGCAAAATAAGCTGCAGCATGTGATGTGTATTTGCATAGACTGCCGACGGCTGAGTGATGCAACATAACAGGTTTCAGCAAATGACCCGTCCAGCCTCTGCAAACAGATTAAAGGGTCGAGGCAGCAACACGAGCAACAGGTCACCACGTTTACCTCCACGATGTCGGAGTTGGTTCTGCTCTCGTGGGGTTCGTTGTACTCCGTGTACTTCAGCAGGACTTTGTCCATGTCAGTACTGGCATACTGAAATAGCTTGTTGGAGCCATTGAAGATGATGAGGGCAATTTCACAGTCGCACAGAACGCTCAGCTCGTAGGCCTTCTTCATCAGGCCGAACTTTCTCTTCATGAAAGTCACCTGGAAGAACAAGAGCCAATGATCAGCCTAGAAAAGCCCAGCTACAACCAACCAAACAAGTCCTTCGATTTAAAATTGTGCTTTTTACAGGAAAATCTTACGATTATGTACGACTATTGGTTTCACCAGGGGTATACAGCACCCAAAGATATTTTTGGATCTATTTTTGCCTAAATTAATAAATCACAGGTTTGCTGAAAACACAGAAAGTAAAAACAATCTCAAAAACATCAGCTTTGTCCTGAAAATACAATAAAGCTTTAAAAAGACCTGATTACAATCACAATTAGGTTTTTTTATGTCTCCCATAACTTGATAATAATGACAATCATCATCTGTCCTGCCAATATTCCATCCAGTGGCTTCAGGACAGGTGATCCGGTGCCCATTTCCCTGCCGCCTCTGATGCACACTGTCAGTGTGGTGCAACGACAGCAGGAACAACACAAATTTGCACCGACAAACGTTTCAGCTCCAACTGATGAAAGAGCCGGTGAGCGCGGCAGAACGAGCCGACAGTCACTTTCCCCTGAAAACGATGAAGCTCGGCGTTTTCAGAGAAAAGAGAAGAGAATTAAAATGTGTGAGTATCAAACAGGAAGGGGGGGGGGGCATCTCGATGTGCAAGTTCTGCACTTCTGAAAGAATGCAGCAATAACCTGGAAGTCTGTTTCTGCTGGAATATTACCGAATGGGGTGAGTGGATGGGAAGGGTGGGTGGGGAAAGAGACAGTGGAATTTTTGGCCTCCCTTAATGATAACATGAAGGTGTTCCTCATTATTAGCGAGGGGGAGGGTGGAACCTTTAAACATATCCTGTAGCATTATGTTGCTCTGCGGCACGTAAACTAATAACAGTCATTTTTGACTCCTCCGTGTTCCTCCAGACCATAAAGCTGAAGCATATTGTTTGGAGTGGACCATTTACAGCTCACTGCAAACCCACACATCACCCACAGGTCACGCCTGGATCACACTCTCATCCCTTTTTTGGTGTGCAGCTCACTCCCTGCAGTGAATCATCTGTATTTATCTGGTACGTCTCCCTTCTGTCATAGCTTCTGGGATCTTGACTCATATCTTTTTCAGCTCTAGAAACTTCCTTAGACTCACATCTCAAAGCTTTCTGCCTCGAGGGTCAGGTGCATTTCTTTTTTTTTATAGTTACTTCTGTAGCTCAGTGCTTCATGCTTAGCTTCTGAGCACTTTTACTGCAGCAGCTGCTGGTTTATCATCACAGAAGCGTCCTGATTATTCGATATCATCACTATGAAATGTAATCGTGGTTTAGAACTGCCTGATTAGAGCGACGGAGGGCACGTTAACATAAAGATGTAAAATATTCACAGTTGATTTGTTGTTTGAGTGTTTTACTTCACTAATGGGGTTCATAAACCACACTTATGAGCATCGCCTGGGTTAGTGGCGTTTCAAGAAACTGTGGGCACATTTCACAGAGCTTCTTCTCACATTACTTTTCTGGTTTCACACATCATCGAAGTGAAGAAACGGGCCCCTTGATGTCCGGGTACTGTACACAGTATCTTTACACACCACACTGACAGCAGGAGTTGTGCTCAGACTAACGTTGGTCTCACTGCAAGTCCACAAAGATGTCATGTCCTTATTGTCCAGTGAGAGCCCTGCATCTCAGAGAGGTCACAGTGTTTTGGATATACTGTAACTAAATGCTCTAAACAAGGGCAGACAAATCTTTCTGAAGTGTTCTGCAGTTAGTCCTTATTTTATTATTATTTTAAGATGACACATAACACACTACATGTCAGACGGTGGGTCAAATAGGTGGTCTCTAGTTTCATCCTTATTTGAAGGCAGCACTGCAGCTCTTTGTATTTTTATACTACAGAATACCAGAGTATGACATTTGCTGTGAATAAATCCTTTGAACACTATCATTCTTCCCATTGAAGCTGCTATATTATAATGTGTGTCCAGTCACAACATTTGGTACTGTAGGACTCACTGAACAATTGTTGCAAACTGTAACAAGATGAAATAATAGTGGTGGCTACATTTTTTATGTCACAAGGGTAGAAAATTATTAACTGTTGCCTCTGAAAACCTGTTTGAAGTGATGCCATTTTTTGAGCATAACTTGCAAATAGATTCACGTGAAAAGAGATAACCAGAAAAACGACACGGTTCCTCTTTCAGAGTGTGCGGTTGCAAATAGATGGTCTATCACTGGTGCATCTTTCCACAACAGCAAAGTCATTGCTGTATATTGTGCACGATGTGTGACAGTCTGATAAGTTCAAAAGAGGAAAAACTGCTGAAAACACTTTACACACTTGACAGATAAAAAGAAGAACACAAGTCAACTTCCCAAAATAGAGTACAAGAACCTAAATATACGGCAGAGTCCAGCGATAGTGCACACCGCACAGCTGAAGCAGTGTCTATCTAAAAATGCTTTGGCCGAGACAACCAAACATCAAACATAAACATCATCCCAGATATTTATTTTCCAGCCACATCCCTATTTCCAGAGCCTGCTCCTTCCTTCCAGACAGGCTGGTATTTGTTGTGCTGTTGGGGGTGATATATATAGAGGAGACAGACAGAGAGGGATTCCAGTGGGCAGCAATGCGGCTGCGTAAGGAGACGGTGAGGAGAGAAGGCCACTGTGTGTCCCTAACACTGACCCACCCTGCTAATGACAGGGTGCTGTCCGGACCCAGCTAACCCCAAATTACTGCCCTCGCCACCAGCTGTGACCGCTACACTCTCAAAAGTGAAACGGCTTAGAGAAACCCTCAGGAGCTGCTTAGATTTAAATCAAAGTCTATCTACAAAAGCTTCCTTCAGGGATCCTTTAAAGAAAAAAGCGTCCCATCAGTGCTTCCATGTGTCTTTTTATTACAAACTGCTATCTGACTTTTTTGTGGTGCTCCTTTGGATCCTGGAAAATGCACAGAGAACCCCACATTGTCAGAGTGCGCTGTGAGCAGGAGCACCACGAGGGCCACACATCGACACACGAGATCATGAAAACGAAACACAACAACCAAACTATTCTAAAACCGGGAGCTTTGTGCACTGACACAGAGCACGGCTGCAAAGGTTGTTAGTCAGACGTTTTGTGACCATAATTACAAGACGTTATGTAAGAAGACACTCACCTGTCGGTTCCTCTCATCAACAATACGGGTGATTTGTATCTTCTTCCTCCCCATCGCTAAAGCAACATCCACCAACAGAAAAGAAGAATATCAGTGGGCTCCAAGCAGTTAAAAATTCAAGAGGCAATCCTCAACACATAGTCCCCCTGTCAGGTGCTGTTAGTCCATCAGCTCGGCATGGCCTGCTGAAAGAGAACAGTATGAGCCGTCACGCAAACGTCATATTCAGCAGAAATAGTCAAATACTAGGACAAATCATGCAGTGCAAAGGGCCACACACTTATACAGAAATCACATGCAAATGCAAATCATGAGAAAGAACAAAGGAAGAGAAAGAATGGAAGGATAAACAGAGAGGCGACATCGTTTCTGTTTTCGCTTTGGCGTTTTACATTTGCTGTCACTGATGATTCCAACAATCAGGACATGAGCTGATTTTTTCTCCCCTAAAGACCATGAAGTGAGGCATCAAGAGGACATGAAGCGAACCAAAACTCACTGACTAAACACTTCTGAGTCCAACAACAAGACCGCGATCCCTCATCAAGCTCCCAGCTACAAACGCTGCCTCAAAGACACTTTCTTTTAGTTCTCTTACCATTTCACTTTCTTAAGAAGCATAGACACTATCATGCACAGAGAACTAAATACCGTACTTCATCAAATACCTCGTGAAGCTTGCACCACCTCTTCTGTAACTGGCCCAGCTGTCCTGAGTGAAATTTCTTCTGCTTTCTCCTCTTGCATGAGTGCCCACCTGCCTTGATGCGTCCCTCCTTTCTTCAACCTCAGTGTTTCTGAGTCCTGCCTTCCCCCAGAGCTCCTTAGCTCTTTCCTAATCTCATCTGATCTGGGAGGAGGCAGAGAGTGAGACGAAGCCAGGCTTTATCCTAACCCTCCCTGGATTATTGCAGCATGCGGAGCCCGGAGCTGAGCCACCATAAACCCCCCACAGCAGACCCGATTCACAGGTTGATGGAACAAATGCATTTGTCGTCCACTGGACAAAACGCATCGGTCACTTTTGCAGATTTAAATGTAGTGCATGTATTTTGAATTGTAATACAGCTGAGTACCAGTCACTTAAATTACACAAAAATCAAAACACTTAAATTTGATAAAATAGCATTTTAATTCCAAACGCTCACAAGCCTGGTTTGTTCTCGTTCCATTTAAACGATTACTTAAAAGCCTACTTTTTCTGTTTGACTTTTACATTTAAAGCCAAGTTATATTTAAATCACAATTAATTTGCAAGAAGCTGTACACTATCGCTCTAATGCTTCCTGTTCGCCAGCAGCCCCGATCCCTGCCGAGTCGGAGCCTGCAGAACGCACACTGTAACAAAGACTCCTTGCATATTTGGGATTTAAAGGTCACAAGGATTTATCTGTTTTACAATCTGGATGATTTGATGGGAAGACACAAATATTTTAAAAGGAGGGGGAAAAAAATCCTTTCCATCACACTCGCCTCTACAAGCATCTCTGCACATATTTATTTTAGCCTGTATGTTTGAGTGCTGCCTTTGGTTTGTTTGCAGTGTTCTAACTTTCAATCGGCTAAACTTTAGGGCTGCTCAGTTACCGCTAACCCCAAAATCACAGAGATCCCCTAAGCTGGCCAAACGAGAGATCTTTTTTTAAAAAGTTACTGAGGTTACTATGGTTACTGCTGCCAGCAATTAGTTTAGTTTGGTTTATAAACAGTGCAGAAGATGTTAAATGTTCAGACGGGAAAATGTTTATTCTTCCAATTTGAAAAGAAACAACATGTTTATTGTTTGCTATTATATATGTATATTAGAATAAATGTGTCTCATGTAAGATGAGATGCTTACTTTTGATTTTGTAATAGATTAAGAGTTTGACACTGTTGCCAGTGGGTTGCCATCTACCCATTTTCTTAACAACTTTCCCAGTTGAGGGTTGCTGGGAGACTGAAGCCTGTCGCCGCTGTCGCAGGGGGGAGGTGGTGGACAGCCCGGACAGGCTGCTGTTCTGCCACAGGGGGAACACTGAGGAAGCCCGATCACAACCTTCACGCTGCCCATGGTATGAGATATGGCGTCTAAAATCAGCTCACTAATCATTTCAAACTGTGCTGCCAACCTGACAAATTAATTACTCCAAGTGTTGTTGTACAGGCAATCCACACCCATGTATAACTGTCAAACATGTACATTAGAAATCAGTTTTCAAAAATCATAAATTAACTGGTAATTATGTAACAATTTTCTATTCTTACTGAGCACTCAGAGCACTTCTACACCACAAGCTGCATTCATCCTTTCTTCCAAGCATCAGCGTCTTGCCAAAGGGCACTTTGATGTGAACTGGGGGAGCCAGGGGTTGAACCCGTGACCCTCCCACTGGTAGACAGCTTCATCTTTCACTACCTCAAAATACATTCTGGGGTATATTTTCTATCATTTTATTTACTTCAAAAGGAAAAGGTGGATGAATTCTGGAGAAATGGGCCGAGTGTATGTCTCTGTGGGTTTTTGAATGGCACTAATGCTAACCTCTTTAACCTTGTTCATAGATAAAGAAAAAATTAAGTTTGTATTTAGGACCACATAACTGCCAGAAACATTTACTGCTGCAGAAACGTTTACTCATCACACACGAGTCCTAGAGTAGGCAGGACGGTGACCTGCCCACCGTATGTATACGACACTTTTCTACTCCATTTAAGCCCTCAAAGCACTTAATAGTGTGAGTGCACAGCACAAGATTCTGACACCAGACTCAGCTTTACCTTCTCTTGTGCTTTGTTTGCTTTAGACTCCAAAATAACTTTGGAGGAGGTCAGGAAAAGATTGCGGGTTCACTGAAATATTACAAAAATGGAACATACTGAGGACTTCATCATCACTCAGCCAAGGCCATGACTTTTTCCCAAAGAGGTTCTGTCAAGAGCCCAAATATGGCTCCACAAAAGGTCAATTTGTAGCTGTCGTGTGCCGGTATTTTATTGTTAGTTAATGAATATTAAAGTTCCGGCAGTAAAGATCCAGGTTTCATTGGTTGTCCTTTGAATGCTTTATTGATGACATTAGAAAGAGAAAGAAAGTGGGATAAAGAATACATATCATAGTGATGAGTGGCAGCTGTAGACAGGCTGCGTTCATCAGTACAGATACAATGTTACTGTGGCAGAAAGTCTGAATGGATGATAGAAATATGAATACAGACAGTGACGACCCAACAGGCTGCGACAACCAGCACTCAGATTTACAAAAACACACATAATCGTCGACGTACTGAAATATTCTTACCCCAAACAAAAAATGCCCCATGTAATGTAAAACAACAAGTATCCAGACTGTAAAGCAGAATTCCTGAGCAGTGCCTCCATCCTCTGATGCACTAAACTAGGATCGAGAGTTGAGCACAAACACTGAAACTGAGATTCTTATCATGTGCTGTAGTTGCATGGTTGTTGTTAAGGTCTGTGTCTGTGTCAGGCTCGTTAATGTACCATCTGATGGTGCACTCCATTTGAAGTCAGACGTTTGAATTTCAGAGTTCCCAGTCAGAATTTTCAGTCTTCCAAATCGGACGGCCAGAATATCCCATGTAAACATTGGTAAAACTTGGCATCAGTACTGGTACTGTTGTGCAGAGCACTGGCCAGGTCCTAAGCATTAAGTAAGTATTATTAGTGATGCATGAATGGCTCTATCTTGCTAACAAATTATGTTTTTCTTTATGAAATGTACACAACTCGGGAGTGATGTCACTTCCAGCTCCAACACCCAACTTCAGAGGAAAATGGAACACACTGTCAGCGCTCATGCTCGGCATGCTAGTCACGTCTTACAGGTTTTTCTACTGACTCCATGACATGCTAAAAGTTGCGCACCCCACCCTGATCATGAAATAATAGAAAAGGGGGTGGAAGGGTGGGGGTTACAGGTTTGGCTGTGTACAACTCTCTGTCCTTTCTCTCTCTCCTCAGCCCCAACCGCTCACAGCAGATGACCCCCCCTCCCTCAGCCTGGTTCTGCTGGAGGCTTCTTCCTGTTAAAAGGGAGTTTTTCTTTCCCTCAGTCACCAAGTGCTTGCTCATAAGGGGTCATTTTGACTGTTTGGTTCTTGCTGTAATTATTGGAGGGTCTTTACCTCACAATAAAAAGCACCTTGAGGTGCCTGTTAGTTGTGATTTGGCGCTGTATAAATAAACAGACTGTTGGACACACTGTGCCACCCTGTAACCGGCTGTTTACATGCTGTACAAATATGACAGTGATACAATGGATCTTCTCTAACTATTAAAAATAAATAATAAATGACAAATAACAATGCTAAACTGTTCCTTTAAAATGCAAAATATATCAGAGCAAACCTTTACATCCACCACGAGAGCATTCGAGCTCACTTGAATCTTCAATCTGACAGTGAAACATCGTAACCGATGACTTGACTGAGTTCTCATGAAAAGTGAAGTGTGGGAGTTTGAAACACAGTGGCACCCACATATTTCATCAGCAACATTCATGTTTGCTAAAATGTTCCAGGATTAAATGAAGGTTACACCATACAATCAACTAATATTCCAGTGATTCACGGATATTTTGGAAAACCTTTCACCCATATTTATCTGTGCATCAGAATTGAAACTAAATCCATAATTAAAAGTACAAAAACAGTATTTATTACCGGAGTGATGACAGTGAGGATGGACATAGCTAAAGTAGTGTGAAGTAAAACCCTGCATGCTGCCAGCTTCCTGTTAGCTCTGTCAACTATAGTACTTCCTGTTTCATAATCAGTTTGTCTGGCAAGGAGGGAGCACTGGGTAAACCTGCAAACCACCACAACCCACAAACCACCAATACAATTTTCTTCTTCAGCTGAACATGAATGTGTTACTGGATCTGAACTCAAACTGAGAGCGAAATGCGTTTCCAACTAACGAGCCAAAAGGTCAAATAGATCAAATAATTTTTATGCTAAGCTTTATGACTGATATTTAACTTTTTTTTTTTACACACACACCAAACAAATTCATAAGGGCACAGTGCACCATCACAGCTGGTTTCCACTGCTGCAAAGGGCCAGTGGCAGTAAAAATAAAACCGTATTATCGTCCTGAGTTCCCCTTTCTCACATCCAGCACACAGCAGCAAACTCATTTTGGTTTAGATGAGGGTGCTATCTGGACAGAGTCCGCAAGAGGCAGAAAACATCATGTTCCACTCGTCCACTTTGAATGAACTTGTATGTTCTCACATTAATCAGACATCACATGGACTTCGGCCGGTTAAAGGCCAAACTTGTGTCAGAATTCGTGTTCGCATCTTTGCTGGTTAACTTGAGAAGTTCACAGCTGCAGCGAACGATGTTGAAATGAACACGAGATAATCACACTAAACTATTATTGTGGTTTGTCATTTTACCTTTTAATTCCTTTCCTAAGCTCACATCTCTCTGGCTTTGAAGGTTTAATTCAGTTTGAGCGAAGAAAATAAAATGAACATGAAATATGCAACAAATCACAATATTTGAAAACAATTTGCTTTAAAAGAACTTTGACAGGAAATAACAGATATAAACATAAAGTTTCAGTTAAAATTTCAGCTACATGCGTCAGTCATGATCTCAGCATTGACCAAAGACTAGACGAAGACGCACAGGCACATGTAAAGTACTGTATGTGCAGCAAAACAGAGCTACAGCCACACCAAACCACCTGGTATTTGCAGGGGTGGGGGTTTTGTACAGCTTAGACAAACAAGATCAAATTAGTTACTTAGCTGCTGGTAAGCTGATTTTTGGGGCAGAGACATGATGGCAGTTCCTGTTCCAACCACAGTTAACTTATGGCTTACAAGCTAATCTACTGGCTATAGCTTCATAGATGTAACATATAACATAGCAACACCCTCATTCTGATGAGGGAATGTGCACTTCTCTATTTACTGCATGAAAAAAGCCTTTTCTTCACTCTTTTGTTACACAACGTGTTTCACACAGTTCAGACAGCAACAATGTGTCAAGTTGATTTCTCAACGCATCTGTGATTGTACACACAGAAAGGTCGTATTAGAGTGCACGTAGTACCATGCACTTCCTCTTTCAGCATCCGCCCCTGACAAAGATATGATGGGGCCCCATCCAACACTGGACTGCTGACCTCACCAAGTCTTACTGAAGGAGCTTTGTAAAAAATCCTGCACGCCGTTTCCAACACGGAGCACCAGCTGACGGCCCCTTTACCGCTTCCTGATGTAAAGAAGAAACAAAAGCAGAAGGTCACTCGTCTTCTTTCTTAACAGGTTGTTTTCAGTACAACGCAGCAGAATAATTGGCAACCCTTTCATCTCTTCTCCTCATTAAAGAGCACGGGCCCGTCGCTAATTGTGTTGACCCCATCGTGACCTCTGCTCCAATCACTCCAACAATGAATCAATGCAGCGCACCCCCCCCCGATCTTCAGCTGCCAGATGAATAAAGAAAGCACTGTCTTCCAGTAGATTATGATGCTGATCCCTGCAGTCAGTGCAGAGATCTTTGGTGACTTGCTGCAAGATGAAAGAGTTTGTTTCATTACTGTTTGCTAAAGTGTTACGAGCTGTTGATAGAGATTGCTTCCTTATTCGCATCTTCACCTTCCCTGCAGCTTTACTCGTCTCCCTGCTGTTCTTCACGTTTTGCTCAGCGTCGTCCTTCTTCCTTCTAGCAGCTAATTTGCATGGCATCCATCAGCAAGGGAAGAGAGGCTCATTTGCTGAAGGCATGTAATAAGGCGGGCCGACGGAAGATTCTCTCTCCGAGCAAGCCTGGACATTCTTTGAAGTTCTTATAAATGACGTTTTTATAAAAGTTCTTAGGGAATGTAGGCATGGTAAACATTCCATGTGGTGGACCTGGTCCCTGCGGGAGCAGGACGCACATCAGGCTCGCGTACCGGCTGAAGTGTCTAACACTTCCCTATTTATATTACCACACAAGCCCAGATGTGCACATAACTCCTTCGATGTAAAGAAAGTGAAGTTGGAGTTGCAATTACTCGAAAGACGCTGCAACTGAATTAACATTTTCTGATGCAAATGACGCTCTGGCACAATGCACAGTTTTTGAATAAGCATGTTAATTTGCATATTACTACCAGCAAAAACAGCTGCAAACGAGGTTCCTTTGTAAACACGCCCAATGACAAAAGCTGACATTCAGTGAAGTCAAACTCTTCTAAATGTTCCACTTTAGCTTTTCTTTCCTCTGTGGCTTAGTGACACAGGAACAAGTCGGGAGAAAGGAAACCGAATGATGCTGCTGTCTGCTCCCCGGCACGGCTGGAGCACGCACTGTGATTAATTCATCACCCACAGGCAGACAAGCTAGCCTCTGGTATCACGCAGCCTTGACGCCGGCCTGTACTGTTTTGCTGGTCACTAAGCTAATGGGTTTTTTTGCTTGAAATGTAATAATTAAACTCATCTCCATCCTCCAGCAGCTTGGCCATTTAAAGCCAGGCTGAAGGCCAGGCAGATTAGATGGCTTAAACTGTCATCTGCCATACCAGCAGACTCCCCAGCTAGCAAATGAAGGAGCTGTGTTACTCTGGGAAGTCTGATTCACTTTAAGGAGACGCGAGTACACCAAAGGCAGCGTCAGTATGTATCAAGCTGAAAGGATAATGCAATACAAATGTAATAATATATTTGTGAATTATGCATTTTTAAAAACCCCACAGCTTGGAGGCTTCATTTACTGACACCCCATTCTCCTGCTCACCACAGTGTTACTCTCAATCGCCCAGCCTTGTAAAACTCCAAGACAGCAGTCTGCTCATTTAATTACTGACCCACTGTGATGTCATTTCATTATTGTGTTGCTTTTATGGTAGTGGCAGTGGGCTAAGATTTTCCTGTCTCAACACAGAGACACTGATGTCATGCCTGCAACACAGATTGAAACACAAGCTGCCTTGTAAAATATAGCTGCACTTCCATACGCTGTGTTCATTTCATTTTTTTAAAAAAATGCTAATTGGTCTCCAAATTAAGTTTGAATCCTGACACAATGTGTTCTTTTTCTCTGCCATTTTCATGTTTTCTTTAAAGGTTGTCAAGTTGAGGGTCTGAGGTGAGGTGAGAAGTGTCATTGTGTTCGTTATGTCTGCTGTGTTTCCAAACTGCAACCGTGCAAAATGTACAGTGTGAAATTTCTAACAAGAAAAACAGGCTGCAGGTCTGCTCAGTCAATGGCATTCACAAACTGCTCCCACACAGTTCAGTGTCCAGGATCCCCAAGAATCCAGCATACGGAAACACGACGACTATCACTGAAGTGCCTTTAAATATCACTGAGACGCCCATCTACAAATGCTCGTGGGTCACGGAGAGCTGATGGACATAAAAAGTACATTTCCCTGCAGAACTTAATACAGAAAAAGAAAGAACCCCTGTTTTACAGTCTCAACCAGTGCTAAACAACCAGCCAAATGAACAGTCGCTCATTCAACTACTGTTATACAAACTGAAGCAATGCAACTGAAGTACAGTCTGCAGTTTGCCCTGCAGCCTTAGGACCATGTGGGTGCCCTCTGTACACTGTGGCTGCATTTATAAAGAGCATGGAGGATATCAGGCTGCTAATGCTATGACAATATATGTTAATGAGACACAGCCTCTTTCTCATGCCTAATCATGGGATCCTATTGTACTGTGTGACTGGCTACACCTCCGGTACTTGAGCAGAGGGGATTCCCCACCTCGAGAAACTGACCCGAGGTCGCTGAACTGCCGGCAGCAGCTGATAGTGAGAAACTGGGGAATCCCAAATTTCAAGCTAATGAATTTCTTTTAACTGAAGAGATTGAAACAATTTAAGTCAGTGGAATTATTTCACTGTGTCCTGAATTCACAACAAACGGCCTCAAACGGATGTTTTCATTTATCATTCATACACCTCACATGCCCCACCCGCACTATAGACCGTGTGAGTAGAACACCGCTTTCCGGGTGGGGAGCTGCTGACTTCAACTGAGGCTATAGTCGGGCGGTGGAAGGAATACTTTGAGGACCTCCTTAATCCCACTAACACGCCTTCTGTAGTGGAAGCAGAGTCTGGGGACGAAGGAGACG
>VOQJ01036622.1:8258-21756 GCA_015052665.1 Apistogramma diplotaenia | reverse complement strand
CACAGGCTGGTACAGTAGGCGCTAGGCATGATGGGTGCATCACTTCAACTGCCTCTCTTCTTACCCTGATGGATTAATCAAGACAACATGACCTTCTTCCATTGCTCCAGAGTCCAATCCCTAGCAAACTGAAGCCTTTTTTTCCAGTTAGCCTCACTGATTAGTGGTTTTCTTAAGGCTACACAACTGTTCAGCCCCAATACCTTGAGTTCCCTTCACATTAATTGAGTGGAAATGCTCTTACTAATAAACAGTGTTGTTTTTCTTTGATTTGATATCACCAAACATTTAAGTGATCGCAGATCACAATCATTCAGGATTTTTTTCCAGCCACATTTCTTCCTCGAAGACGATGGGTCCCCGCTATCCTTCCAGTTTTTAATAATGCGTTGGACAGTTCTGAACCCAATTTTAGTAGTTTCTGTAATCTCCTGCGCGATGCGTCTTTTGACATGGTTGTTTAAGAAATGAGAAGCAACTCATTGCACCAATTGGGGTCAAATTAATTTGTTGCCAGCTGAAAGATAAATCACCCATGCAGTAATTATTCAATAGGCGGCTCGTACCTGCAACCTGTAACTGCAATGTATTTCAAAAGCCTTGTTACCATGACGAAGTAGCAGTACACAATGTAGTCACAGCTTCATTAAAAGACACTGCTGAAGAGTCTTCATTTTCTCTCTGAGACCGATGTGGGAAAATCGCAAATACAGAAAACCCATTTCCTCTATAATCCTCGAAATCAATGCAAGGTCTACAAACAATGAGCTTTTTTTTCCCAGTCATATTATGTTGCAAGATGCTGACAGTAATGCTTAACACGTGATGAGCAGCACCAAACTAATGCAATCCCAGCAACCCCCTTGCAGTTCCCCTTCTAGGTTCAACTACTACTCCAGTCCCAATGGAATGGAATCACACTGTTAGTGCTTTCACTAAATAAAGTAAAAGGATGCAAAATGTTTAAAACCACATCTTGCATGCTCACCTCTACCAGTCCTCCATTATTATTATGATTATTATTATTATTATCATCTGGTAACACTTTAATAGTAACATTAATAATGAAAGTGAAATTTATGGATAATTAAACTAATTGTTTTTTTAAATCATTAAACTAATGAAGTAAATTGAACCTATTTGGTTAATAACTGGTGTTTAGAATGTGTTTTGGATGGTTATTGTAAAGTTGCAATTGATACTTAATACTTGTTTTAAAGATCACAGTGGCAGTGATGTAAATCGCAAAACTGTGAACCTGGACACCACAGTTTGCGTCTTGTTTCACTCACTGTTTAGTTTTATTTTCATTTTTTGTTTACTCAGGTTTTTGCTAGCTGTTTGGTCAGGCTTGGACACCACAATTATTTAGTTAGTTTTAGGAAAAGATTTGAGTTTATGATAAAAGTTGGGAGTAGGTCCTGTCTTAATGTTGCCAACAAGCAATTCATTCATTGGATGTATTTCTGAGATGTTAGTGACTGAACGACCATATTTATCAGCTTGGAAATGTTTTCAAGCCCAGACATTACTGAAGGAAGTTAAAATTCAAGTTTAAAGGAACCCTATTATGCTAATTTGTGTTGCCATATTTTAAAATCTGGTTTATATCTAGTATCTTTGTGCAATTCAGTGTTTGAAAAAAGTATTATTTATCTTCTACTGAGCTTTGGTGGTAAATAGTATATGGACAGGCTCATATATAACCCTTTTCTACGCTACTTGAGCACCCAGAGCACATAATACAACATGCCTCATTCACACATTCATTACATGTTTTTACGCCTAAGTGCTTTCTATCTAACATTCACATACATTCACACTCCAGTGAATGCTCCGGAGAGCAACTTGGGGTTCAGTATCTTGTCCATAGATACTTTGGCATGCAGACTGGAGCAGCCAAGGATCAAAATACGAACTTTCCGATTAATAGATTATCTGCTTTACCTCGTGAGCCACAGCCATCCCTGCAGCTCCCTCAGTTCCTACTTCATCTTAAACAAGCAACTTTAGCTTCCTTACACCTTTTAAGCAAAATTTCTTATGACTGGCTGCCTTTCATAAACTGAATAATTGAACAGTGAGACCGAAACAATAGGATCGTCTGGAACATCATCTGACATAACATCAGCCTAAGAGCAAGCCACAGCAACCTCTCAGAAGAAGAACCAGTCAACATCACAAAGGCAGACATCCAACGAGTCTCTGGAATGAAGAGCTGGACAGCCCCAGGACCTGACATGATCCATGCCTAATAGCTAAAGTTAATGGCACTCCACAAAAGTCTGGAAGCATAAATAAGTAGGCTGCTAACAGCAGGTACTGATTCAGACTGGCTAACACCAGAGGATGAAAGCACCGGCTACTGGTTGACAGAGCAGTACACCAGGACCCTAAGACCAAGCAGACCAAACTAAGCATTGTCTGGTTTGATGACAAGAAAGCCTACGACTCATTGCCCGACATATGGCAAATACCTCCAGAAGGTAAGATGCTGAGCATCCAGCTCAAAGGTAGGAATAAGATCCGAGCAACCAATACACATGCCCTATTAGTCATCAGATACCCAGCAAGAAGAATACGCTAGCCACAAGAGGACACAAATGCCTCTGATGTCAAGAAATGTGTGAGGAAAACTCTGATGGAAACAATGCATGGAGGTCTCCACCCAAAGTCCACCACCCTGACCCCTTTATCTGTCATCAACAGATAAAGGAAGTGGATGATATCAAGAAATCCTACGACTGGCCTAAAAGACAACACAGAGGCTCTGATCAAGGCAGCAGAAGAACTGGCCCTAAGCACCAGATTCATAGAGGCAGGAATTTACCACAGCTGAAAGGACCCAAGCTGCAGGCTGCACAACAGTGCCCTGGAAACAGACAGTAGCAGAATATAAGGTGCAAGCTGGGACAGCAAGGCACAACCAAGTGGCTGAGATAGTGTATAGGAACATCTATGTCACATATAGTGTTACCACTACACACACGGTGTTTGCATTCATGAATCTTGGACACAATTGGGTGTTACAACAGGATACAGTTGTCTGTGCCAAGAAACTACCAATTCGGTCAAATATCCAGACAGAATTATACCTGAAGCTGATTGCTAACAAAAGCATCTGGTTGATGTGCAACTTAATAAGAAGCATTTAACTAAATAATAGTGAGGGTGTATGTATATATTTGAGCCTGCATTTACACTTCTGACACTGTGTGGATTAGAGAAAATATTAAATAAATTCAAACTAGTGCATCCAATTCTTGTTTCTTTTCTTTAAAGTCATTAAAGATTTATTCTGCACAGTTCAACGAAATCATTAAACCCAAAATTACCATGACATCGATTAGCGCATTATGAGTGTATGTGAACTTCTGATCACATTCATTGCATGTGTGTGTGTGTGTGTGTGTGTGTGTGTGTAAATAAGAAAATAAGTAACTTATATTTTAATATAAGTGGTAATGATCTGAAAATGGACAAAACAAAAGTAAAAGCAACACAGAGATGTTTTTTGTGTGTGATCACAGATTAATTAACCCCTTGAAAAAAAAAAGCCACACAAAGGCGTGAAGCTGCTGGGCGGCAAAAACAAAAAAAACTCAAGTGAATTGTTAGAAAGGTGAGAAATACAGTGATGATGCTCTGTGAGGTACAATAGAGGAGCATTAGAAACACTTGTCTGAACATGAGAGTTAGTACTGAAATATATTACTGATTGTATGCAAAATTATGAACTTACATACAGTGATATTTTATAAACAACAGGTTTTGTGTAAAAAAACAAAACAATCACCATGCCTTTTTGAGAATAAATTATTTAAGGGTTTTTAAACCATTGCATATAGCAGTGCACCTTATAGCTCAGGAATGAGTGAGTTTCAAAAGATTCATGTTGTATCCAATAAACAGGAGAATGTACTGTGGTATGCCCCCACTTCTTTTTTTAACTACTCCAAGTCATCATGTGCGCTGGTTTACTTTCCAGCTACAACTGTGAATCTCGGGTGTGTCAAATTAAATGAAGAATTCAGATGATTTACTGTCCTCTGCAGGAATAAACAGCAGTAACTAAATAAAAATAGGCATACATGAGTTGAACAGATTAACAGTTGCTAGGCTGACCACAGACTGCCTGTACAGTGTAATAGTGTATGTGTCATATCCTGTGAGCATGTGTGCATATGGCTTTGCATCACAAATAACAGAGCATAAAGATTTCCACAGAATGCCAATATATAAGCAAATCTACTGCTAGAAAAAGGTTTTAAACACTTAAAAATCCCCTTTGACTTTGGACTGAAACATTGAATTAAAAAACGGGATTTGGATGCATTCTGCAGGTTGTGCTTTCATGATTTTTCTGTTTCTTTGCATATTTACCTCTGAGACTTGTGTAGTCTGGTACTCCTGCAGCTGCTGCTGGAAGCCATAGTTTGGGCCAACAAAGGAACGCACGGCTTTGACCGCAGACAGACACTCCTCCCAGCTGTAGTTGGTGACAGTCATCAAGTAGGCCACCACCATGGTAGTGCTTCGTGACACACCTGCAAGACTGCAGGAATACAAAGGACATTTGGCTTATTTGGTCCTTTTCATTAAGCACCTGGCTGTTTATTATCTTAAATCCTACTGTTAACGGGTAAATGAATGGAACAGACAACAAATTACACCTTCATGTCATGTTGATTGTGAAAATGCCCAAAACAGACTGCTGATCTGTTCTTGTTTTGATAAATGCTTTCAGTACGTGACTGGATTTAAATACCTACCAGTGAACTAGACAAGATCCACCGTTCAGGCGGCATTCGTGGATGAAGCTAATGCACTCTTTAAAATGCTGTAGTCTGAAAAGAAATGTAAAAAGACATTAAAGTTTTCTGAAACAACACAGAATGTCTCATCAAATGGAAAAAATATAGTTCACTTTTACTAAGGTCATAGTAACCTGTAAGGAGCCTGAAGCTAAAAATGGATTACACATTATAGGATATGAGAAAGGCCACCTTGAACTGAAACTGTGCTGGAAGGCCCTAACATCATGGTTCCATATAGTTTGCTTAAACCATAATAATATACTAAAACTGGCTGTAGAAACTGAAGATACTCTCAGATATTGAGTAAGTTTCCAAAGATTCACTTTATATCAAAGAAACAGCAGAACGTGCTGTGGTCTGTTTGTTTCCCCTCCTGCTTTAACTATTCCAAGCTGTCATGTGAGAAAAAGATTGGGTATGCTCAAACAGAGAGTCTGTGGTCGACCAGAGCACAGACAGTACGGACAGACAAGGGAAGTAAATGTCTTTGTTTTGTCTATCTGCAAAAAAATTCATCTTCCAGCTCCGATTTATTCTGTGTCTAAATAGGACCAAAGGCATCATTCTAAGTGTGCAACAAAAAGAAAGCAAATGCCACCTCCTGGCAAGAGATTACAAATCAGTAAATGGACAAAATGAATCGCTGCTTATTGTAAAAGGTCACAAAACTCTTCTAATACAAAAGCGGCAGAATAAAATGCGACCGCTCCTCAAATATCCTCCTTATGCACTGTCAGGAAACACGGCTGGTGTTTTGCATAATCAAGAAGTGCATGGCTGATAGCACTGTCTCCTGAGGAGCAGATGCTGGTTACTCAATAGCAGACAGAGTAACAGACTGGGGCTAAAATAGACTGTCACTTTTCTTTTTTCCTCCTTCCTGAGATCCAAACTCTTCTTTAAAAGATGTCTCCTCAGCACTTTGTTCTGTCATCCTAGCACAGAAGTTTCCTGTAGTCTTGTTTAATATGCAGAAAACTAAGTTGTGACAAAACATTTAAGGTTAAATAAAGCTGAATACAGAATGTCTGTGAGAAGGACACTGGAACAAAAATACGCTGCTAGGCCACTCCATGTTTACTATGCAGAATGAGCTTCTGCATTTCTATGCTGACTTTTGAAAAATATAATTATGACATGCCTGTAAGAACATGCCTGTAAGAACATTTTAAAACACACAAAAGCACTGTATTAGTTATGACCACTGCACAACATGTTGATGCAAATGCAAACGTTTACACCTTCATGGTCAATGCACACTGTACTGTACATTCAAACCAAGCAGGCTTCTCAGAGAAGGTTAAAAAAAGAGGAACCCCTGACTCTCTACAAACATCTACATGCACTGTTAGCAACTATATAAATAACATTTAATGCTATTTCAATTAAATTTTCACTGTCTTGGGTGTGAATTCCACAAAACACTGGTATCCCCAAATGCACCACAGCTCAAATAGTCTTAATATGCCTCCTAGATGTTAGGCACATTTATTTTGTTAAGCCCCTTGTCACCTGCTGCATGCCTAACAACAAAAAATGGCTGTGTCTGCATTCTGGCTAAGGTTTTATTTTTGATTTATTAATATCATTTATATGTTTTAGGACTAGTGTCTAATGCTTACTGTCTAATGGTATTTGTTAAACCCCAGTGAGGACGTAACAAAACAAATCAAGGTCAACCCTTTTCTACCCAACTGAAGTAATTATAGAAGTTAAGGTTTTTCAGGCAGTTTCAAACTTCTACAACTTCTACAAAGTTTCTGCTGTGTACCTTCAACATGGGAAAGGCTATCAGATGTGATGATAGGGGCCCCTAGATCATGGCATGCATGGTGGGGCGGCAGTTGGCCTCACCCTCCCATCACTCAGACCAGTGATTGTGACAGAGGGGGTTTATTAAAGCCCTGGGTGGTCGATGCAAACAGCCAGATGTCACACTTAGGTTTCCTTCCTCTGCTGCCTGGAGGAAAGGACGCTTGATTGCGACAGTGGAGGTCAGACACCTCCAGCCCAACAATCATCAACTTCCAACCAGCCACTAAACCTCAATTCTCCTTAAGTTACATTTCACTCAACTCAACTTCTTTTTTCTTTTTTTTGGACAAACTAAAGCAAAAAAAAAAAAGTTCCTCTTCAGATCCAGGACATTCTCAATAACCATGTAGCTTAAAGTAACGCTGAGATTTGTTTTTTTGATCTAACAAAGTAGGATAACACACTGGAGATTTATCAAACTCCTACTGACGTCCCACTTCTGTGCAAGAACCCCGACCACCCTTAAAGGGCACAAGTGCATACATAATACAAGTCCTCTCCAACTCCAATAAAGATCTCCATGTAAGCCATCAACCAGGGTCACAAGATACAAAAGTTTAGCAAATTTAAATTTATAGTTCTACACTGTCACCTCAGTTCATGTTTCAGACTTAAAGACCAAAAAAAATTGACTGCTATGACTAATGTTTGGTGCCAACGGCAGCTGCCAGTGCAGTGAGACAGCTCATGTCTCTTTCAACAACTCTGCCTCCAGATGAACAGTGACACACAGAACATGCTTACTCATTTGTTATTTTTTCACTTAACCTTTCTCTCACAGAGACGCAAAAAATAAAACCCTCTTTTTGCTCAATCTTTCAGAACAGGATACAATTAATTTAACATTAAACGATCTGGGTTTTCGACACATAACTACTATTCTTGAGCTGCTGCTCCTATAAAGTAGAGACTACAGCATCAATTTTGACACTCGCAGAAGAAATCAGTCAAGAAATTGTAGGAAATAAATCCCCCAATCTTTGTAAACCTTTGTGTGTGTGTTTACTTACAGGTTCTGGCTGGAAGCATCGGAGGCATGAATGCAAAGGTAGGTCATGTCCTACAAGACATTAAGGGGAAAAAAGTTAGGAGACAGGACAACAAAATATAAGAAAAATAGTATTTCACAAAAAAACAAAACATTTTCCAAGTGAATTAGTAACATGATGTGTGATTAGTAACAAAAGAGCATCTCAGGAAGGTGGAGTCTTCAAGATCAGGACAATAGAGATTTTCACATTATAATTTTTTAGTATTTTTAAATTTCATTACCTATAGTATATACTATAATTTAAAGAATGACATTAAAAATGCAAAAGAAATCAGTGTACGCAAGTAACAAGCTGAAAACAGGCATGATTCACTTCTGAAAGCCACTGTTAGCGAGCTGCTGCTGCAGTTACAAATAAAATTCTGTCAACACTGCTGCCTTCTCTGTTTTGTTGTGAAAATCAGAAATTCTTCATGGAAACTAGGATGCTGGTTCCTTCGCACTAAAGAGGAGAGGAACTCGCCAGCTTGTTATCAGTGCACATTTCAGACCCTATCACTTGTGATGTTATAGGGGTTCGTGTGCATGTTAATGCTTGACAACATAGGTCTTGTCGCAGCATAGGCTACCAAAATCTTTCTGCATTGAAAATCAGCACGTGTCAATAGTAAAAGTGCATCTGTGCTCAACTGGCCAGACTGCAGTGCAAGCCTTTTATTATTAGTTTTTAATCTGGCACAAAAAACATGACAAAAGAGGCTCCAAACTGTTGCAAACCTTAATCTATAATTTAAAAAAAAATTTCAAAACACTTTTGGAATTACAGTAATTAGTTTCTAAACCTTTACAGGTTGTTATTAAAATAGGAAGTGGTGAACACAGTAGTAAACGGGCCCCTTCTCTGAAAGAAATTGCTGGCATCAGTTTCAAAATGAACCCAGATTTATTTTGAATATTTCTTTTGTTACATTTGTGCCATTTTCAGTTAAGATACAGAGTTTTATTTACACAGCATCCCAACTTTTTGGCAGCAGGGTTGTACATATACATTGCGCCCTTAGTCTTGGTCTATGTCTGACACCCATAACAATTTATGACATTTACAATGTGTGAAACCAGAGAAAGTGAAACTATAGCAGTGGATATTTCTGTTCGTGAATCATGTTTCTCACACTTGTTTCTTTACCAGCTGAGGAACGTTTACACAATTTCAGACACTATAAGCTTCTGTCTCTTAACACACAAGCACTTCATAACTGTCAACCTCAATCTCAAAACTTTAAGGCAGTCCAGCCGTAACTCATCACCACCCCCAGATGGCTGAAAACACAAATTGCATCATTAAAGCTGCATGCCTGATCTTACCAAAATCTCCAGGTGAGATTATCCACAGTAAGTGGTAGTTTAAGGCATGATACATCCAGAAATACCAACCAACCACAATTTCCCACTAACCTCAAACACAGGTTTGGCATTGTTGTACACAGACAGGATGTGCGTGATGCCGTTCTTAGATAAACTCTCTCTGTTTTCTGCATCTGTGACAAGGAGAGAGGGGAACATATCTCAGCAGGCCCTTTGGTAGGAATTTCACACAAACAATAATGACTTTGTTCAGTTACAAGTAGCTGTGGAAGAAGGTCTGTGAGCAGTTTGTTATCCTGCAACATTATTTGGAACAGTCAGGCTTGCGGTCACTTGCTCCTGTCATTTTAGCTATATTTAGCTGCTACACTCAGTGTAATCAAGGCAGCTAAAGTTAGAAGGCTCTGAATGCCATATTAACTGGAATGTAACACATGGCTCTTGACTGTAGGTTTTATACCACACATTTCAGCATTTTAAATTTTCTTGTCAGGGAGACATTATTACATTGATTGTGGCTACAAATTTATATGCTTCAAAAGGTAGTGCTTATGTTAAAAATATCCTTTCATCTGCTTATATGGAAGATTTCTTCATGTTAAGTTAAAATGTCCATTAATTCAATAATATTTGAGAATTAATGGTAATATGTTAAATATTGTGCTCTAATGATAAAGCTTCATTTCCTTTATTATTATAGCCTCGTGACTTGGTTAACAAGTTCCTGGCCTGCCTGAGCCATCTATACTGTGTGCATTTAAAGCAACAAATCTATGTATACGTTTGTCTTACCTCTTATATTCCCAAGGTAGAGTCCATCAACAACCTGTGAAGAAGCAGTCACAGACATGTTGCGTTTAGATGTTCATTACAGTTCAGCTTCAACAAGCTCACATCAAAAGAACAAATGTTCTGGTTCGAGCCAGATTGGCTTTAAAGCTTAAGGCTTAAGATCCAAGTTGGGCTACGAGCAAAGGAAACGTTCCCTATGGCCATACAAGGCTTGAAGCAATGATGCATGATTATCAGGATGAAGTGATGGGTGGCAGGCAGTCACTGAGTGTTGCTGTGTAACTTTGGTATTACATCTACTAAGCAGTGGTTGTATGAAGATAATTGGGTGCTGGATTGGCTAATGAAATGAACTTCACTGCAGCAACATGGACACAGTTGTGGCAGTTAAGAATGGATGCAGGACCAATTTATCTGCTTATTCAAAGTATTTTAAAATGTTTTTTTTTTTTTAGCATAAGGTCCACTTAGAATGCGTTCTTTCTCTTTTGTTAAATTGGATTGAAGAAAATTTAGCATGTTAGGAGGGAATTTTATCTCTACATGCAAATAGGACACGCAGACACAAATGTCCCAACGTAAGTAAAGCCCAGCTCTCCAGTTAATGGTTAGTATCCAAACTCAGTGCATTGTGAAGGAGAGTTAGTTGCATTTAACCATACCTGAACTGATAAATTAACTACAAACTAATTGTGATAAAACCTGGAATCAGACCTCAGCCCACAGGCTGAAAATAATTTATTTTACAAATTTCCTCAAGATTTCCAAATGTTAACTACCTGGAGGACTACTTTTTCACGTCCCACCGTGACACCGTGGGACAGGACAGAGCGTGTCACGTGATTGATTAGCGACGACTGATTGGCGCTGGCGTTTATCACACACGCTTTGTTGACTTTAACCACCAAAAACACCCACAAACAACGTAATGTCGTGACACTAAAACCAAAATTGTGCAAGCCTACCTTATTCATTCCATTGCCCATGATGACTCTGGACCAGTCTGCGGCTAGCTACGGGACTTTAATGTGTTGAGGAATCACGGTGTTTACATGGACTTTGAATCTAAAACGCGAGGCTAGACTGTATGACTGGACTAACTCATTAAGCGACGAACAACCTTCGCTTCAGACGCTACCTTTGCCTCCTGTTCAACACCATTATTAAATGGAATTGCTTTAAAAACTGTCGTATATATTTTTGCTTTGACCTCCTCTCAGCCCCGACAACAGTTCCGTTTTGCTGTATCGTCTTCCGGACTGTTTTGACGTGAAACAGCTGCGGCTGCATCCGGCGTGTGACATCACAGCACGGTGCAGTAAACTGTCGGCCTTCGCCTTCAGACAGCCACATAATCAGACGTAGGGTGTAATGTTATTCGTGGTTTTATAAGGATCCGATAAGTTCCATACATAACGTTGCATTTTTGCAACAGTTTTGATACTGGAAAGTATGCGAAAAGGAAGATCAAATGTAACCTTGTGTAGCTGTTTGGTCTTTGATGTTAATGACAACGGTCACTAATAAAGACAATAGGTCCGCAAAAATATTCCAAAATAATTGATTCTTTTCAATCTTGAGTTGGTAAAGATGTGGGTTTTTTTAAGTTGTTGGACCTAATTAGTGCAAAACAAATGCAATTTATGATAAAAATGGTCAGACTATATATTGAAACTTAACACCATATCATCCACAAACAGAATGTTTCCCAATTTTCCTGTCAACTTGTTTTTGTAAAGATTCCTGGATCCATATTCCAACCAACAAAGCCTTACACTTGCAAAAACTTTCATGCAAAACCCTCAACATTTTGAGTAACGCATAGATTCAACCACACACATAAATCCCCTGGTAAAGATAGAAACAAGTAAATAGCTGTGCCTTATTTCCCCCCAAAGCTACTAATGTTCAGCAGTCCAAAAACAAACAAAAAAATTCAAGACAATATTGACAGCAAATAAAAAGCAAACTAATATAGCCTTAAAAATAAATTCATATCTAGTTCCTGCACTTTGTACCTGAAGTGTTTATGAAGGAGACAGACAGTTAATACAGTTTATCAGAGGTTTTAATCAGTTTAACAATTTGTATTCTTTTTATACTACAGAACAGCCTTAAGAGGAAGTGGTCTTCCAAAATGCACAGACTGAGGTAATGTGGACATCTGATAAATACAGAAATATAGGTATTTGTGTATCTTTGAGTTGGTCTGCCTTATGTAGAACTGTTATCATCCTCTGGGTCTTTTACTTTTTCCACTGATTATTTTCGTAGTCCCATTTGGATGCGAGTCCATGCACTGGGTTCATTTTCATGTCAAGCATCCTCTGCAGCTCCTTCTCCTTGTACTCCTTCTCAAATGTGTATGGAAGAGGTCCTAACACTGGAAAAAGACAAAATCAAATAGGTGAAGAAATAAACCAAATTACACTCCAAGAATTGTTTTCTTTATTGACCAGAAATGTGGAAAAACTGAGGCAACTGAAAGTTGGATATTACACAGCTTACATACAAGCAGTGTTTTCCATATTTACCATATATTTTCTGCCAAATCATAACCAGGCCAGAGAAGGCAAGGAAGAACAAGGTTGCTCCAAGTGTAGTCTTCCACTCTGCTGATCCCTGGTTCATCTCAGCAAAGGTCTCCTTGAAGCTGATGCGGTACACTGAACATTGAAAAAATAACTCTACGTGAAGATTTTTAAGAGTCTGGAACATATATATTTTTACTTCTCTTGGCTACAAAATACGTTTCACTGTGAATTGTACAGTGCATAACTGTGTATGTGGCAAATAAACCTTTATCTTATCATTTGAAGCAAGGTATTATTATAAATATTAGCATCTAAGAATCTGAAACACCACCCTCATTATTTAACATACATCCTCACAGAATTCCATTAAAAAAAATTTTTTTTTTTTCATACTCACCATTTCAGTTCAAAGGTAAGTTCATCCTACATAACAAGAGTGGTGCTGTATTAAATTGCCCAACTAGGAATGAGTGAACAATATTGTAGTGTTATTAAGTCCTACATGCAATCTTCTCCTCATTTGAGAGTGCAGTCCAGGAGCCCTTCTCCTTCTCCTTCAGGGACTTCTGCTCTGGAGTCAGGTTCTCCACATAGCGGAGTTCAGGGAGAGGGACGTCCCGCTTGTCCATGTAGACATGGAAGTTAGGGTACCCCTCCACCTTAGCAACACCTGCAGGGTAGGACACAAGGACTCAACAAATGACTTTCACACATAACACCTCAGTTACTGTGAATCTTTTTTTTAAACCCCATCTTAATTACGATCTTAAATAACATACTTATTTCATGAGCACATTTGTTTTGTTTTTACATTTCTGCTCATGAATGCTGAACGCTGAAGGTCTAGTTCTAGTTCGAGTTACGATCAAGAATGTGCGCCGCCCAATTTTGTCCACACGTGTGCTGTGCCTTTACTGCAGGCAGATGGTATTGTTAGCGTGTAGTGTCATGTGTTGTGTAGTCATGGATGAGGCAGATGCTAGCTAAAAAGCTACCAAAAGCAGATTCTAATGTAAACACTCTCCAGGTGTACAACAGGAGGAGTGATGCACTTGTTACTGTCAGGCCTGTGATGGGTCCTGTGGTGCACAGGAACTTTGATTTTTTTTTTTTTTTTTTAGTTAAAAAAAAAATTTTTGGCACCCTATTTTAACATCTTGTATTTTTTCAATTAGTTGGACAAA
>VOQJ01036610.1:0-12280 GCA_015052665.1 Apistogramma diplotaenia | reverse complement strand
TAGTGGATAATAGGACTCCAACTTGAAACGATTAGTCGACTAGTTGGATTATGAATCACATAATTATGAAATGGCACTTATTTAGCTCTCGGCTTTTACATTTAGCATAAGGTTATTTAAAATGTGGTAGTAAACACATGGAAGATGGATACTTCATTCAAAAATGTCCCTTCAGGGACCCCGGAAGGGATGTTGGTGAAAAAAAACATGGGAGGGGAAAAAAAAAAACTTTTTAATGAAAAAACAAAGTTTTAATATTATGCCCTGCACTTCTGCCTTAATCTTGATGCGGTCCGTCAGGCTCAGCAGAGACAGCCAGCAAACGTCGTTTTTAAATCTATAATCCGGCAGTTAATGTTGGCCATAACCAGGCCGCACCTGTACACGTATGAATGAACCTGGCTGACGGTCTCGCTCTCACTCGCCGTCACTGCTCGATCGGCACACAGCGCTGACCTGTCTCCCTGCTCCGCTCCGCTCATCTCATAAACAACCACAGTGATGGAGGACACATGAGCTTTGGGAAATTTTCATATTCATATAGAAATAAATAAAATAAAAGCTCGATCCGTGTGTGCGTGCTGATTGTTTTTTTTAATTAAAAGTTTTGTGAGATCTCACCAAAGTCCGTCTCTTTCTTTTTTTCCTCCCGTGTTTTTTTTTTCCATGTCCCTTCTGGGGTGCCGTACAAAACATCGTGTAGCTGCAACATATAGATATTTGAGGTCCGCTTTGCAAATTTTGCAGATAAGTTTATTTTTTCTTTTATCGAGTGTGAAACTGTCCCAAACCTTGATTGTCTAGTACGCCGTGTGTTTCACTGGTAAACGTGTGCTGATTCAGAGTGCCGCCATGACAAAACCCACCGCTGAATGCTGCTGCTCCTGTGCGAAGCTCACCAGAGAGAGACAGACAGGAAGACATCTTACTCCGTTAAAAAAAAGGAAATCCGCGGTAATAAAAAAACGACAATTATCGACAATTACATTCGTCATCAACTATTTTCATTGTCGATTATTGTCGACAATGTCGACGAATCGTTGCAGCCCTATTAGGGAGTTCCTCAGGCTACTGTGCTGAGACCAGTTTTATTTACACTATTCATGCTTCCCATAGGCAGTATTTGAAAACATTGCACCAATTTTCATTGTTATGTGGATAACACTCAGCTTTATATATCCATGATGCCAGATGACACACATCACTTAATTAAACTGCAGGAATGTGTTAAAGACATAAAGGCCTGGATGACCTCTAATTTCCTGCTTCTAAATTCCGATGAAACTGAAGTTCTTGTACTCGGCCCCACAAATCTTAGAAACATGGTGTCTAACCAGATTCTTACTCTGGATGGCATTACCTTGGCCTCCACTAGCACTGTGAGAACTCTTGGAGTCATATTGAGCAGGATATGTCCTTCAATGCACATAGTAAACAAATATGTAGGACTGCTTTTTTGCATTTGTGCAATATTTCTAAAATAGACTAGAAACATCCTGTCTCAGAATAATGCTAAAAAAAACTTCATTATTCAATTCATTATTATCAGCCTGTCCTAAAAATTCCTTGAAAAGTCTTCAACTGATCAAAAATGCTGCAGTTGGAGCACTGACAGTACTGACAAATCTACAATAAAATTTAAAATTCTTCTCTTCGCATACAAGGTCTTGAATAATCAGCTCCCATCTTATCTTAGAGACCCCATAGCACTTCACTCTTGGACTGCTGGCTTACTTGTGGTTTAGATTAGATTAGATTCAATTTATTGCCATTGCACATGTCGCACGCACAGTGCAATGAAATGCATTTTCAGAGCACCCATCAACAGAGACAACAAAAACAACACTACAGGCAAACAGGGGGATGAGCGTCTGTGGCCTTGCTGCTCCATGAGAGGCTCTGCCGTTCAAAAGATAAAAAGAAGATACAAGGGGTAAGGTAGGTTAAAAAAGTCGCCCTGTGTTATGCTCGTCTTGAAGCATCTCACAAGTTTCTAAGAAACACCTTAGCAAAAGCAGAAGCCAGGAGGGTTTGGAGGGGTGTGACGGGGTGAAAGGTTATTGTGGAGCCAAGTCCCAGTAGGCCAAACAGGCTGCTGATAAAGATCGGAAAGTCTTCAGCGGCCTCGCTCAGAGATACCATTTCTCACAACTCACAGGAGAGAGGGGAGAGGAGGAGAGCATTCTGGTGTTCGACCAGAAGAAATGAGGAGCCAATATGAGATAATACAGATTGTTTTGAGAACATGCTTCTCTGTCAACCTTCAATTTCACTGGTTGACTCAGGTGTGTTGAAGCAGGGTTGCATCTAAAAGTTGCAGGATTTGAGGATCCCTGTTGTAGTGTCTTTACCTTAGAATATAAAGACTGTTTGTTGTATAAATAAAATGGATCCATCCAACATTTTCAAAATTGAGTTAATACTTCCCATTACTTCAGTTGGCATTGCTGGTCTCCGTTTCAACCCCTTCATTGGCCTTGCCACAGTAAATGGGAAGAATTTGTTATGAATTATGTGTAAATTAAAATTAGGCTCAAATTGGCTTTGGCACTGGACAGCAGTCTAAACTTCTCACCAGCTCCAGATTATGATAAAGGGCTTAAGCAAGAAATTTTCTCAAATGGCCCACACGGCCATAAAAAAATGTAATTATTCATTAGTGGTGTTAGCGCTGAATATTCTTAGTCTTTAAATGGCAGAATCACAGATTAAAAAAAGAGTGCAAGCGTCATTCTGAACTCTGGGCAGGACACTCCTTTCAACTTTGTTTTGAACATATCATTCTTTAGAATCTACAATAGTCAGTCTGATATCCCTTCCTCCAGTGTTGCCATGGCAACACCACACACACGCGCACACACACACACACACACAGATTCACAGACACTCAAACATGCTCTTTTGATTTCTAGCAGAGGAAGAGGAAGTCCAATCAAATTGCATTTAAAGCCAAAAAAGCTTTCCTGTAATTATCTCTGTGCAAACAAACTAGAGGGTGTGTGTGCGCACACTTATTGTACATGCCTCTATCTGTGTGCAGAAGTGTGTGTTTAAGGCAATGGCTGGGTAAGGGCAGAGAGCAAGACCACCACAGATTAAACTGAACACAAAATTATACAAACAAAAAAATATATGCCTGCAAATCTACCTTCACTCACTCACTCATTCACTCACACACACACAGAAAGAGAGAAAGCAACAGAGAGAGATATAGAAATCAGGTGATGCTTTCTAGAACATCTGCCTGTGTAGGTTGTAAATCATCCAGGTCATAGTAGTCTCTGGAACTTGAAAAAAGGTGACTGGACTTCTTTGTTTTAGGACATCCAGAACCTTACTTAACCTTATTTATTCCACTCTTTTTATAAACAGTTCAGCACCTATTTACAGCTGTGTGCTTCCCTTCATTGGCCATTGGCTCACATCGGAGTGCGAGTCTGTGAATGTTAGAAAAAGCACTTAGATAAAGTTAAAGGCAAAGTATGAGAGTGTGTGCGTGTGACTTTGAGTACTCACTTTGATAAAAATTTTAAAAAAACTACATAAGTGTCGGTCCATTTACTAATCAAGTACACTATTTCATATGCTCTCATTCCCCCCCCCACACACACACAGTATGAATACATAGTAGAGGTGGGCAGATCGATCCAAATATCGATAGCATTGATTCCAAGGTTGGTAATGATCAATACCGGTTTAATAAGATCAATACAGTAGTACTTCGAGATACGAGCTGCTCCACATACGAGTTTTTCAAGATACGAGCCACAGCTCGAGCAAAATTTCTGCTCTAGATATGAGCTCAGTTCCAAGATATGAGCCGAGCTTCAGGACGCCATCAATAGTCGGTGTATCGGCACTCTCTTCCACAATCCTCTCGCATCCCTCAGCTCGTTCTTCTCACGTTTTACCGCGCAGAGTCAAGTCATTTAAAGAGTAAGAGAGTGCTATTTTAAGGTCTTTACACACACATAAATTCAGTTAGCAATGTTTCATGCGTCAAAAATATTTTGACCCGCTTGTTCTTAATGCAGCCGTTCACACTGGCTGCTCATTTCACAGGCGGCATTAATTTTTTCGGCTCAACATAGATTTTTCAGACTTTCGGAAGTGAACAAACAGATCTGACGACCAGAGCGCTGCAACGCAATGTGATTCATATCTTAAAATGTGCACCGATGTACTGAATATACAGTGATGTGGGCACAGTAAAATGAAACTTTTCCCTCAGACACAGCTACACGCTGCTCAGGTCAGTCGGCTCTCTGAAGTTATTCTCTGCCTTCTCAGATGTGATCCCAACTCTGCCAACAAGAGCTCAAACTTCCCCCTGATGCAGTTTCAGCTCCAGGTTCAAACCATGAAACTCTCCCTGCTGCTGCTTTCTCAGGAGCTGATAAACCCAGAATCTCTGCTTCTTTCTTCTCTTGTTTTGAAACATTAAGGACCCTTTACATCATCGCTTGATGTCAAGTGTATTTTTTTCACAGTGCGTTTTTTAGGAGGACAATTTATTTGCAAAAATGCAACGAGTTCGGGGTGAATAAAGGTTACATGACAAGTTTGCATTCGAAAGTTTCTGAGTTTCGTGACGTTTTTAGCAACATGTGTGTAACGGCCTTAAGATTACAGTACTGTATTTAATACATTTTTCTTACTGTTTTTATTCATTTTTCTTTTATTTATTTATTTATTTATTTTTGATCTGTGTATAATTGTTTTTTCTTAATTAAAAACGTATTTTTTTCATAATTTAAAATATTTTGGGACTTTTCAGAGGGCTGGAACGGAATCTATTTTCTTTATTTTAAATGGGGAAAATTTGTTTGAGATACAAACTGCTCTACTTGCGAGCTTGGCTCTGGAACAAATTAAACTTGTATCTCAAGGTACCACTGTACTTTATTTTCAACTCCTCTCCTATGTGCACTGCTGCAGAGGTGACCTGGCTGTGTGTGTGAGTGCCACTCCTGTCACAGCACAGAGCAGGCAACCTTTGCAGCCCACTCCCCCGTGTTTTGATGCTGTATCACACTGTATCACATCACTGTAGCACAGAGACGGAGCAGAAGAATGGTAGGGAGGAACAGGAGTGCCATGAGACAAAAGAATGACAAGCTGTGTAATTTGTAGGAAGGCTGCAGGATGCAGTGGTAACAATAACTGTATACAAGCATATGAAGAAAACACTGAACTACAGAAACAAAGAGGAGAGAAGTCTCCCCTCCCAGACCTGACAGACCCAGATCACCGACCAAGAGGCAGAGGTCACTAGCCAAGGCCTTTGACTCTGACAGAGAATATCCAGGTAGATGATAGCAGTGAAAGTAAATCTTTAGTTATCATCAGTATTAGAAAGTATTATTTTCAAAGTGCATTTGTTTCTTTAGCCAACTCAAAAAGTATAAATGATGTTTAGATGCCGATATAATCCCTCTGTCACACTGAAACATTATTTAAGTTAATACATTTACTGGAATTTAAACAAATATGCTGAACATGGCTCAAATTTTATTTCAAATGACCTTTTTCATTAACTGTGAAAGGTATGCTTCATGATTACTATATTTAAACTACAAATAGACCTGCAGCCTCTTTCTGTGGTAAATGATGGTCTAATGAATTTTGTAAGGACACTTGACCCATGGTACAAAATTCCAAGTAGAAAATCTTTAATGGAAACTAGCTGCTCTTTATGAAGACTGCAGCTCTAAGATCAGAAAGGCCCTGAGTGGTGTTGACACAATGCTGACAACTGACATGTGGACATCAAGAGCCCCAGAGGCATATCTAACAGTCTCCTGCCACATCATAGATGATCACTGGTAAATGCTGCCGTACACACTAGAAACATGCTCTGCAGACAATATTTGTTCACAATTAACTGAATGGGACAGGCAAGATTCAGGCTATAGTACCCAGTAACAGCACCAACATGGTTGCTGCTGTGTGCAAAACAGGTTGGGCACACCACCCATGTTTTGCACATACTTTGAATTTGGTGATGAAAGACTCTTTACAGGCTCATGCTGACTTACTTGAGATTCAGCAGAAAAGCAGTGCAATCATTGCTTACTTTCACCATAGCACTAAAGCTGCAGATAAGCTCAAAGAAATTCAAAAGCAGCAGATGTCCCCTGAATAAAAATTAATTCAAGCAGTTGAGACAAGGTTAAGTTTTATGTATTCTAGATGCGAGAGCGACTGAGCAAAAGGAGGCATTTACCACAGTCCTCTGTCTCCATGGAAAGAGCTCACTTTGCTTAAGTGAGGAAGCATGTCATCAGCATCGATGCACTGAGACGGTTTGAGGAAGTAAGCAGGGAGATATCAACTGAAAATCATGTTTCAGTTTCAAAGATCATTTCTCTGGTGTTACTGCTTCTCAGAACCATAGCAATTTCTGAGCAAAGGTAGCAAGCTAGCTGCGGAGCTGTCAGCACAATGTCACCGTCATTTCAGGACTATTGACACATTTTGTGGTCTTTCTGTCAGCACTTACCTGTACATTAGATTTTAAAATCCTGGGGTTCTGTGACCATGGATGGGTCACCAGTCCATCACATGGCCAACACACACTCATGCACACATTTCACCTACGGCCAATTTAGAGTGACTGATCATTCTAACATACATGTCTTTGGAATGTGGGAGCACCCATAAAAAACCCACACAAGCACAAGAAGAACGTGCAAACTCCACAAAGAAGAGCCCGGACCGGGACTGGAATCCGGATTGTCTTGCTTTGAGTGAAGATGATCCTCGCCTAGGAATTAAATCTAAGGCATTAGACTTCAAGGCTGACAAAGTCTGAATTTCTTCCCCTGGTTTAGTGCATTCACTCATTTCCAGTTTTAGGTGTGTTGTTTAAGCAGCTATGCTAGTACACAGCATGGACACTCTCAACACACACACGCAGCTGCCATATTAAAGCATGAAGTAGTTAACGCGTAGAGTTGAGGCGTTTTGACTATTGTTGTTTTTTCCCAGTCAGTAGCATACTTGATAACATCAGCTTGCACATCATTAACACATCAATGAGGATATTATTGTAGACGATATATATCACATACCCCTACTACAGGGTTGCTGGATGCCAACCTATAGCAAAAGGTGGGATGTGGACATGTCAGGATCCACTACTTTCATGGAAGAACAATGTATCAGCATTCCCTCTCTGAGCAACCTCACCAAAAAAAATACTGGCCAAGAGGATTTTTTCAGAGGCATGCCAGAGGGGTATTCCAGAAAGCAGGTTATGCTAACAACTCTGGGTTTATTAACCCTGAAATGCGGGAAACTCGGGTTTTCAGTTCCAGAAAGGGAGCTAACTTCAACTCTGAGTCAGTTACCTGGGTAACAGACTATGTGAACCTAACCTGGTCACTGGCAGGTTTTATCCAACAAACTCTGAGTATCTCTCTGACTCCTCCGGTTCATTTCAGTTCATAAAGTCACTGCAAAGCAATCAGAGGAGCGAATTCATCTGCAGACATTTATGTTTCTACAATCACAGAACTCCCAGTTAAATGTTAGTCCGTTATTTTTGTACGTAACATGAAGCTTTTACAGTCGTATACTCGTCAGCGGAGACAGCAATGATGTCACGGCTTTATAATGAGCACAGCTGTCAGACTGTCAGTCAGCTCCTCTGAAACATTTCCTGTAGCATCACTGTTTACACCACACTGATCTCTATGAAGCTTTAGACACAGAACACACTGATCGATCTTTGGTCGTGTTGGAAAAACTCACTGATTTAAAAATGTATGGATCCTGGAGATGATGGAAATGTTTGAGTGAGAATTTACAGTACGGATCTCGACATATTTTCCACTGAAAATCACCTAAATCGGAGATCGGTTTAGGATTTAAACAGATCAGGATCATGGGCTCAGACCGGATAAAGTACAGATCCAGTTCAGGGTTCAGTCATTTACCAGATCATCCAGTCCGGATTTGTTCATAGTGGATTCATTTTCCCGACACGATCTGCATTCCTCAGTTAAAAAGGCTCATTTTCCCAAACTGTTCTGAAATATTTCAAACCTATAAACCTGAGACATTTATTCTAATGTGTTCGCCTTTATTGGTGAAACTTTACATTTTTAACAGACGTAGAGAGCTGCCTTGCAGGTTGTCAGCTAAATATGAAATTACGACTAAAATTCTCCATTAAAAATGAACACAGTGAGGTTGCTGTTGCATCATACTTATTTAAACAATTAAACAATCATAACCTGTTTCACCATATTTTAGCATCACTTTCTGTCTCCTGCAGCTGAATAATTAGATTTAAAAATTAAGATTCAGCTTCATCTGATTCAAATTAAAGTTGTGTAAATGATGACAGCAAACATTATAAAACTTATAATTTATTTTACAACAAACTGTGATGATGACTGAGTGATTAAAGCTGATCAAAGTGACTCGTCAAGCTCCACACTGACACGTCCGATCCTTCATCCATCTGATTAAAATGGAGGATCTGCTTTTTATTTACATGTTGCCATGGCAAATCCTGATATCGGAACTCCATTGATGATGGCTTTCTTTCCTTACTTATGCACGCACTAACTCAAGATACACATACTCAGAGTTGATTGAACTGACTCTGATCAGCTGTTCTGGAACGGGAAACTCAGAGTTGGCGATCTTAGAGTTGATCAACTCAGGGTCTCATTTAGACTAGTTTGTTGAAAATGCTTTCTGGAATACCCCTCAGTTGCTAAGTCACAGGTGATCTGCAATAAATTTAATTAAATTATTTTTTATTTATACAGCGCCAAATCACAACAAACAGTCGCCTCAAGGCGCTTTTTATTGTAAGATAAAGACCTTACAATAATTACATAATAAACCCAACAATCAAAACGACCCCCTATGAGCAAGCACTTGGCGACAGTGGAAAGGAAAAACTCCCTTTTAACAGGAAGAAACCTCCAGCAGAACCAGGCTCAGGGAGGGGCACGACTGGCTGGGGCTGAGGAGAGAGAGACAGGGCAAAAGCCATGCTGTTCAATAAATGAACATGATACTGAAACCTGTAACTGAAGGGCCCTCAGAAGGGCTTATGGGATATTTCTTTGAACTCAAGGCTTTGGGGTTTTGTTATTTACTTTATTGTTTTTCACTAATTTTTTTAAAAATTATTCTTTGAAAGCCAGAAAAGAAGTGAACTGAAGCCATTTTGGTTAATTTCCTAAATACAATTTCTACTTAGAACAATTTTGTTTTAATGTTTTATAACATGTGCTGTGGTGTGATAGTTTTGTACACTTTGTTTATTTATGAAAAAATGCAGTGTCGTCTTCTCCACACGGTCTGGATAACCTACAGAGCATGACAACACCAAACTGAACAGGAAAGGAACAGTTGATGATTCCACATTAACTGCCAAACATGGTGGAGGCAATGTTATGGCACTGACAGATATGGGCTTTCAGTGGAACCGGCCACTAGTGTTTATTGATCATGTGACTGCTGATAGAAGATGCAGGATGAATTCTAAAGTGTGTAGGTGTACACTTTCTGTGCACATTCAGCAAAATGGTGCACTCTTCTGGACAGATATCTCAGATGTCATTGCTGGAGCCACTCTCCTAGTTTGGGGGTCACTGCCTGTTCTGAATACCATGGGGACCACTGTTACCTTATCCTTCCACATCCTCTCTAGCTCTTCTCTTAGCCTTTGGTGTTCCTTGAGCTTCTTGTGTTCCTTCTTCCTGATGTTCCTATCACTGCATCTATCACTACGGCTTTCTTCCTCTGCTTGTTTAGCCATCACCAGTTTTCTGTCTTTATTTGAGATACATCACATTCTGACCTTAGGACCTCCAGGCCATATTCAGCACAGATGCTCCTGATACTATGCCAGCCACTTGGTTATGATGCTCCACGTATGCCCTGTATAGCATCTAGACAGCAACTCAATCAGTTCTTCAATAGATTTGACTCCCACTGCTGCTCTTTTCTTCTCACTGGAATTGCGACTTGGTCATCTCCTCTACAAGTGTGCTTCTCCACCACAGCTACCCCATCTTTTTTGCTCTCTAATGTGGCAGCTGCTTCCCATTTGAGCTAGGAAGAATATGCTCTGGGAAGGCTGTTATAAGAAGGGACGGAGCATCTCTTTTTGTTAAGAAAACTAATATCTCTTGACATCTGCAATAAAATGCTGAAAATGTTCTATTAGTCTGTGGGAGCAAGTGTCCTGTTCTATGCTGCAGAACCAAGGGTGCAAGGAGACTGTACAAACTAGTGAGGAAAGCTGGTTCTGTAATTGGAGCAAGAATAGACACGCTGGGACAGGTGGTAGAAAAATGTACACTAAAGATGTTAGAAGCCACCCTGACTAACTCTGATCAGTGACTTTATAACATCTTTATGAAACAAAAACATCAGGACCGGAAGACTGATACAGGAAATCATTTGAACTCACCATCTCATTTGAACCATCAGGCTTTTCAATTCTCATACAAATATCACATGTCAGACATATGAATTTCCCTCTGCGATCAACAAACAATCCACCACATCCAAAAGGTGGTGACTAATGATTCTACAACAATACAAAGATCTTTGTTGTTTGCTAAGTACACTGTACTTCACAAAAGATAAATATTAAAAATCATCTTTCTAATATTGTAGTGTCTCTACCTTGTGGCTGTTGTTGTGAATTGGTGCTATATAAATACATTGACTTTAAATGAATATTATTATGGTGCCTCAGTCTTCAGATTGCAGTCATAAATCTCATGTTTGAAATGACTTTATTGCTTTATTATAGCAGTAGAATGTATGCTCCAAGCTCATTGCTCTCCACACATGATACACATAAAAACTGAAGAGTGATATGCTATCAGTCTCACAAAGCGTAAAGGATGCTGTGGTGTTGGAGAGATTGAAACAGAAGAGATGAGAAGACAGGATATTTTGCAGGTTGAGGAGACTGCCCATTTAAGAGGATGTGTTTTTATATGACAGGAGGAGTGTGAGGCATGTTGATGTGTTTGACAAAATGAAGCTCAAGCCATCTGCTTGAACGAGCTTGCAGGCCTTTATGAGAAAACTAATGTCACAAATTCAATCAACAAAACAGTTTAAAGGTTTGCTCCATCTGCACTGGGATGGCTCAGTGGTAGAGCAAGTGACCATATATGCCATAAAGCAAAAAGCAGCCAGCGCGGGTTCAAGTCCTGGACTGTTGCTCTTTGCTGCATGTCTTCCCCCATCTCTCCTGTCACTCTCCACTGTTGATAAAAAGCCACTATGGCCAAAAATAACTAGGTTTGCTCTATAAGGACACAGAAGGAAAGCAGCACTGCTGCTTTCACTGTGCAGAAGCACAAATCACGTGTGTATCAAATACAGGGACTGGGGAAAGAAAGCAGTGCAGAAGATATTGCTTTAGATTAAAATTTCCCAATAGCAGTCATGTAGCAGACATGGAGGATTCATAATGAGATTCCAAGTAATTAAAAGGTGTTTATTATAAAACTTCAATGTGCATATTTCTTAATTCAAAACAGTTTGACATGGTAAACTCTTTCCTATGCTACATTCAAATAAAATGCGGTGTGTCTGGAGCAGAACTTCTACCGCAGTTGGTAGCGGCAATTTCAAGTAGATACGCCACACTGGAATGAAAAATTCGAAAAAATCGAAGAAACAGGAATGCTCCATTGGTAGCAATGTTATTTACATCAAAGTACACTGGAAAAAAGTAACAGTGATGTTAGTCTCAAGGTTGTTCAAAGGGTTGGACTAGAAGAAATGCTTACTTGTCATATTCCTACTGAGAATGAAAGGCTTAATCTTAAACTCTTTTTTAGATTACAAGGTATTTTGTCATTCAGCCCAAATGTGGAGATGGAAAAAAATGTCCTCGTTCCATTTTCTTCCACTTAAAGGAAGCTTGGACCAATGCCAGCTGCCACAGGATGACATGTGGGGTACACCCTGGACAGTCTATTGCTAGGTTCACTCAGAGACAATTGTTCACACCTATGGGCAATTTAGAAATGCATATTATATATATATATATATATATATATATATACATATATATTAATCTGTCTTTATTAGTTGGCTATGTACCACAGGCCTTCAAGGTGGCAGTAATTAAACCATTACTTAAAAAGCCATCCCTGGACCCAGCTGTCTTAGCTAATTATAGGCCAATCTCCAACCTTCCTTTTCTCTCAAAGATCCTTGAAAGAGTCGTTGTAAAACAGCTGACTGATCATCTGCAGAGGAATAATTTATTTGAAGAGTTTCA
>VOQJ01036601.1:25637-36178 GCA_015052665.1 Apistogramma diplotaenia | reverse complement strand
TTGAAGAACTTTGTTACTTAGCACCAATTGGCAAGTAAACTTCCCTCCAAAAGTACAGGAACAGTGAGGCCAACCCCTTTATTTTTCTCTGTGGACTAAAAACATTTGGTGTTGACATTAAAATAGAATAGAATAGCCTTTATTGTCATTATACAGCTGTACAATGAAATTGGGGGGCCACTCCCATTCGGTGCATAGAGTACAGAGTAAAATATTACAAAAAAAAAAAAAGATGAATTCATGACAAATAACCAACATCTCTGTATTTAGATCAGGATCTGATACACAGTTTGGGAGATAGCACCTTTTGTTTGAACCCAACCAGCCTATCCGTGTTCACTTTAATCTATTTTAAGTTTTTTTTGTTCCAATACTTTTGCTCGCAAGAAAATGGGTGCGTTCAAACAAAAGGTGCATTCTGCTGACCGGTGGATCCAATTCAGATGTAAATACCTGAAAGTTAAAGATGTTGGTCTTATTATGGTGTGACTTCTTTATCATTGTATTCATCTATTTAATTCCCAGACTAGGCCGTTTTAAGTTTGCTAAGCTGCCCTTGTTTGAAGTATTCTTTATTATGATTTTCTGTGTTCTGGAGTTCAGTTTTCCCTGCCCTTACCTGTTTAGTCATTGTCTGTCTCTGTACCCTGTTGTCTGGGTTTCTACTGCATGTGTTTGCCTGTGTTTTGTCAAGTGTGTGTGTGTGTCATGGTTGGTCACATCCTGTTTTATTCTGACAGTCACTTGTCCCGTGTGCTTTGTGTTCAGTTTTGCTTCCATTGTGTCATTGGTCTAATTTGGTTCACCTGTCCTCCCCTGCTGTCTCCACTCTCCCTAATTATCTTGTGTGTATTTAGACCCTCTGTTCTTCTCTGGTCCTTGTTGTCTTTGTCTCATGGCAGCTGTGTACATATTCCTCCTGGGTTTATGGGTTTTTTTGTTTGCTGAGATAAATAATTTTTTTGTCTACCTTGGCTTTGGGATTTTGAGTTCAGTTCCACCTCACACGGCCTGCATTTGTGTCCTACACTGCCTGCCACACAGCCACACCTTGACAGTTTGGGTTTGAAAAGAATTGGCCTCACTTTTCCAATACTTTTGGAGGTGTGTGTGTGTGTGTGTGTGTGTGTGTGTGTGTGTGTGTGTTCTACAAGCTTGCTAACCAAGTTGGGTGGCAGAATCTGATAATAAGCAAATTCAATAAGCAAATACTTGGTAACAGTGGGAAGAAAAAACTCCCTTTTAAAAGGAAGCGATCTCTGGCAGAATGAGGCTCAGGGAGGGGCAGCTGGTTGGGCTGAGGGGAGAGAGAGGACACACACACACTTGTTAACACTAAGATATTCTTAATGTAGGAGACTTAAAAGCATAAACAGTCAATTTCTCAGGATATCAGTTACATTCTCGTCTGAACTTAAAGTTCACAGGAAACTCCACAGTTTCCTGTGAGTAGTAAAGAGTTTTGAAATTATGAGCCATAACTTTTATGCGATGCAGAGTGTGGTACTCCAACATCCAAGCAGATTGTACATAGTGAACAAATTATGATGATGAGAGAAAATCTCCTTAACATCAATATTTTTGAAGTGAACTGCAGTGTAAAATACATAATCATTCAAACACAGTATCTATTTAGATGTGGAATCAAAGTGAAAGCAGATGTTACTGGAGGCTAAAATATTTTCCACTTAAAGTAGGCCACTCTTGTTCGTGGCTCTCTCAGTAGCTGGGCTCATTCCAGAAACCAGGCAGGAGAAGTGAAGTTCAAACTACTAGGCTCCCACTGCTTTCACCACGTTGTCTCGGGCAGAGCCTTTAAAACAAAAGTCCATTCCCCAGGGACGATATGAGGAATGGCAACCCAAGAATCCAGATACAGTACAAATGTGTATTTATGTGAAAAATTGCCATATTGTAAACACATACAGCTGCTACAACTGAAAAGGAAAGAGAAACACTCATCAAGAAGGCCGTGTAGCATAATAAAAGAGTAATTACCACAGTCAAAGCTGACGCAGTCTGGAAATTACATCTCGTGCATTTTATAGTATACAACAGAAGTGAGTGCACCGCTGTACAATACATCACTTAAATGTGAAATTATTCAAAACTGTATGAGCTCAGCATACACCTCCAGATTACATGCTGGTATTGGGTTTCACATGATTTTTAGTTTGCCGTTCTCTTCCATCTTTATAAGTCTCTGAGGTTTTTTTTTATTTGTTCTGCTTTTTCTTGCAAAAATATGATGTGCAAAATGCATCCTGGGTGAATTTTTCTTTTATTACCATATTCACACAGTTGGGCTCATTAATAATCACAGGTTACTCAGCTATGCTTCAGGTTTTCTAGCTGGTGCACGAGGTTCTATTTGATTTAGTCTTCATTCTCGATTGTCAAATCAGAAATTGGGTGCCACGCAGGGCAATGTAACAGGAGTTCTTGCAGATGCAAAGAGTAAAACGCACTAAAAACCATGCACAAAAATACGGTAGTGGGTCTGGCTACACACAGAAACAGAGGAACAAATTAATGCCAAACCAAAACCACCAAATAATAATAAAATGCTTGCAGGCACATTGCATAGCAGCTGTGCTAAGTTCACTTTCTTACACTGCAGACTGCACACTTGGCATCATGCTACACATGTGAGGCGGCGGTTTTTTTTACAAGTACATTACAAAGCAGTTTCGCATCACTGTCGTGCATGCATCTCCAGCCTGGTGCAGACCCAATGCAAACCCCACCATAAAACAAATGTGGCAGGAACCACAGACCAAGATGCACTTGGCAAAATTTGAAAGGGGCAACTACTGTTCTTCACGATGCTGCGTGCACGTTGTGATGGAAATTTGTAGCGTTAGGTGAATCTAACCTAACCAAAGCAGTGCCCAGGTTTGCTAAAACCTGTGAAACCATGTCCGTGCTAACTGTTACAGCAAAACAAGCTGACTTTGGCAAGTGAAATGGGTTTGAATGAAATCCAGCAGTGACTTGCTTGTTTCTCCTCACAGCGGGAATAGGCATGGAGACCTTTTTCCCTACTGCACAGATCCTTCGCAGGGGCTTCTTAGCCAAGATGCTTTTAACCCAGTGTTCCACATCCTCATAGCCCTACCCAGAAACATCGCTCCTTTAACAGGTGACGATTACTAGCAATTAGCACAAGAAACCTATTTTAAAGAAAGCAACTCAAGCTTCGTGCTGCTGTAGTCAGTCACTTTCCAGAGTCTGGTGTAACCTATGTTGGCTGGTGTCTCTCTCAGCTATAAAGGGCAAAAACCCAAAATGGGAGCTGAAGTAAGTTTGTCCCTCAGCTGCTCAAATACTGACTCAGGCATCCACACGGCACAACTTTATTTATACAGCACCAACTCAACAGACAGTGGCCTCAAGGTGCTTTATATTGTAAGGTAAAGACCCTTCAATGATTCAGAGAAATCCCAACACATGGCCCCCCTATGAGCAAGAACTTGGTGACTCCCTTTTAACAGAAAGAAACCTCCAGCAGAACCAGGCTCAGGGAGGGGCAGTCTGCTGCGAGCGGTTGGGGCTGAGGGGAGAGCGACAGGACAGAAGACGCTGGTGACATGATCTTCCTGTACCTGAAGTGGACGGGTTTGTCCCCACAGCCACAGCAGACCCCTGATGACCCAGAACAAATGACTGTTTTAGGAAAACACACTTTACCTTGAGACCAGTTCCTGCCAGCCTCTTAGTCTCGAGCCTCTCCAGGTGCTGCTCAAAGGCCCCTGAATAAACATAGTCACATGGCTACTTGGTGGTTCCTGCTCGCAGGATCAGTGGTTCACAAGAGCTTTGCCCCTTATTTTTATGCTGTTATGCACGTACACAGCTACTACCCAGGATAGCTGTGTATGTAGCTACAATTAAGACCCTGCACACCAACACAGGTGTTTTCACTTATTTGGTCTAATTAGCTTTATGTGATTTATTTGAATTTGATTCTTTTCAGCTGCTTTTTTATATCAAAGCACAAGTTTATATTTCTGTTTCTCCCATCAACTGCACAGCAGTTAAACACTGTATACCTTTAACTCTGCAAGCTGCTCTCACACTAATTTGGTAGACAAAGCACATGGTACATGATTGTATAATGGCAAGAGGAAAATTGGAGAGACTCTTTCACGCCTGTGTGAGACACCCACATGTAAACAACTAGCAAAAAGAGATCAATGCTCCTGACCCAACCACAGAGGTTACTGAGGCTCTTTTTTATCTCATGCCAGGTGATTGTGCCAGTGCAGATAATTAGATGACTTCATTTAAAATTGTTCTAATCATTATTCACTGTTTTTTTTTTTCCTTTAGTTGTACTCTGTCATATGTGACAGCTTGGCGGTGTTCAGAGGTTTTGTTATGTCACTGTCTTGTGCACCACACAGCAGCTGCTTCTTCAGCCAGTTTTGTGTGCAATAAGAAATTCACCAAGAGGCTACAGTATATTATCCATAATATGCTTTTGCATGGTTTTATTTGCCATTTAAACAAGCCTGAATTGGCTTCGAACACATCATGACCATCTTCTGGATCAGTTTTTCCTGACATCTCCAGATTTTATCTAACGACCTAGTAATTTAAATAAAACCCTTGTTTTTAAACCCTGGTCTTAGAGTCCGTTTCATTTTGTGACGTCTAAGCTGCTTAGGACAAAACTCCTAATAAAACCTTCCTACAAAACAAAGCATTGAAACTTTGGATCACTTGCAAATTTAATATCTAGTCAAAACAAAAACTTAGACTGGGAAACTGAGCCTGTCATTAATGTCTTGCGATGCAATTAGGTTTGCTAATTATAACAAACAAAGAAATGAGCTGGAAGCAAGTAGTCAATGACAGGTGAACGAAACCCTGAAATTATATGGCACGACTGAACAAATTGAATCAAAAGATACATAACTGAAAACAAGCTCTTTGCTCTAATACTTAGCAAACCCCGTGTAGCCTTCAAAACAATCATTCAAACGCTAAAACGAGCATGTTTATACATTTTCTCAGAGGGGACTTCAGAGAGTAATTTCAAGGTGTGCATTCTTTATTTGTACTGTGGTAAAGAAACTGCTCAGGCTGAATGGAAGAATACTGGTTATCGCTCATTTCTTGGATAATAAATGCTTGATACTGTAGCAACAATAGTTCTTGATTAGAGTAAAAATGAACAAAGTTCCTGGTTTCCAAAGGATGAAGACGCACTTCCAAACTGCTATCAAACTACTACCCAGGATAGCTGTGCCATTATGTGAAAGTTTAAATGGGGGTGTCTTTTGGTGTGCACTGAATACAAATGATTATGACAATGAAGGAAATTTAAGAGCTTTAGCTGAGGAAACCACTCTAATCACCAGCTCCCCTGAGAGCGTGCACAGCAACTGAAACTTAGCGGTAACGTTTTCATTCACTGTTGGCAATCTTACTACTCTTCGCTGAGCTGAGCTAAGCCTTGGGTGAAATAAAAAAAACACTCACCAGCTAAGCACTGCCATATGTTCTTGCCTGATTGTGTGTATCATAATAAATCCTCAAAGCATTCAATAGTACATACTGTATGTGCATGCGATATAAATGCAGTTTATAAACACATCGTAGGTTATTATTCCCCCCCCCTTTATGTGCAGCTTCATTCCTGCACCCCACCCTGCTGTCACTGCAAAGTGTCATGTGTCTGAGGTCAAGAAAGTCCACTGTTCAAACCTGCAGGATGGCAGCTGAGCTCACGTCTTGTGCTTAAAGAAAACACAAATATAGCATTATATTGTGTTACGTGCCGTCTGCACAGAGAAAGTCAGCTATCAAAAGCCAAACTTTAAAAATGCAGTTGGTCTGACTAAATATCCAGAAATCTGTTTATCTGTCTGCTACTTACTTATTTTTTAATCCAAATTGCCTGGAAGCTCCTCCCTGCGCTCAGCACATTTCCATGTCAGGGGGTTAATTAGTAGCGGGGATTAAATTTTCTTCGTGTTCTTATTCAGGTGGTTTACTGGGAAGGTTTTTGCTTCAAATAAGTGTTTGTCAGTGGCAAATGATGAAAAAAACTTTTAAAAAGTTAGCGAGTGCACTGTCAGACTTTAATCTGTTGTTACTGAAATCTCCTGGTTTTGTCTCTTTGGAGGGTTTGCAGCAGGATCGGTAACAAATGGGTTAATGAGTCTAATACAGATTCATCTCTCATTAAGCTGGGAACAAACCATACTACAAGATTTTAAAAGGAGAAAGTTTGCAGTGCTCTGTGAAAAGCAATCAGAGCCATATCAAACATTAACATCCTCACAGCTGGAAACTGGGCAGGTCTGGAGAATCTGAAGAAGTCTGCTGATAAAAGTGTGATGAAAATTACATTTCCTGCAGATTTTAGGTGTGCTCAACTCGAGCTCCTTGAGTTTTGTGCTTTCTGACTTGGAGCATTGATTTGATATACTGTACATACCGTATGTGATTTTAATTTGATATGCACACCCTGTCGATTGTAAGCTTCATGCATGATTGCCAAGTTTTCATCTGACATATATTTTGTTGTCAGAACGAAGCTGGATGTATCAGATGTTTTCCAAAGTGAAGCACATACAGTTTAATATATGAATGTTTAATAAGAAGAGAGAGGGAAATAACTCAGCTCTTATTCTGGTAGTCTTATTTATGCCTGTCAGCACATATTTTCATAGCCACTGATTTATGTTGCAGAATGAACCTGCTGGAAGGCAGAAATGTCTGCTAAAGCAGGTGTTGAGTGCTGAGTTCTTCAGTTACAACCGTTAGACTTCAGTGTTGGTTTATCGGACTAAATCTGTCTAGAAAATATGTTTATGTGCCACTAGTTGACTTCCCCTCCGGTACGTATATAGTCTCCCTCAGCACCTGTATACTCCACAGGAGATGCAGATTGTGAGTTCATCGTAGGAGGAAACCTCATATTAAACATTCTTCTCTGAAACTGCCTGCAACTGTTTTTATGACCGAGGTGCGCTAAACGTTATTCACCAACAAGAATGGAGCTGGGATCTGCGAATGTGGCTGTTCCGAGGTCTGCCCAGCACCGGGCCAGACTCGGAGATGTGAAACTGAAGAAAACATTCCCAGCTCTGGGAAGTTTAGGACAACATGCCAAGTTCCCAAGCGAAAACGAGGACGACAAAAGCAATTCATTTAGGAAGAGATTTTAGACCATGTAAATGATTCACAGATAAAAATGTTTTCAATCCAGGCCTAGTACCTTATTATTCTTGAGAGGGTTGGTTGGTGCTTAGGCAGGCAGGCACCTACCTGAAGGGATGGACCAGTGCTGTCCACACATGACAAATAATTTAGCAAAGACCCAAGTTTTCATTATGTGTTCAGCAGCCTGCCATTAAAAACACGAGTTTCAGTTTCTTCAGTTGAATCTATGAGAAATGCCAGCGATCACACAGCCTGACAGGCACACAACAAGGTGACCCACAAAGAGCTACAACCACACAACATCTGAGGACAAGTGGACTGCAAAAGAAGACACGGCAGGCGTAAATAAGCTACTTACAGCATCTGAAAGCCAAGTCCTGAAGAAACGGAAGAACGACCTGACGCAGATGCATCAGCACTTCAGTCTTTCCATTTTTGCTTTTTGGGTTCAGAAGTTCTGTTTTTGTCAAACGTCTTCAGCTGTTTTTGCTCCTGATTTTGATTCTTAATTTGTTGTAGGTTTTGCAGGTTTTCATTTTTAGTGAATAGAATAGAATAGAATGCCTTCATTGTCATTATACAGATGTACAATGTGTTTGGAGTATTTAGTTTCTATCATGGTGTTTGGTTTTCCGTCAGTGTGCCTGCCTCCCTGCATGCCTGTCCGATCACTTCCTGTTTTATTTTGTAATCTCTTGTCTCGTGTGCCTTGTGTTTAGTTTTGCTTTCCCTTGTCTCATCAGCTTGAGTCTGTTCACCTGTGTCCTGGTTTTCACAGCTGTGTCTTTTCTCCATAATTACTTTGTGTGTGTATTTAAGCCCTCAGTGTTGTTCAGCTCCTTGTGTCCTCCCTCGTCCCCTCATGGTTCTGTGTTCCTGCCCAGCTCTGCATTTGCTTTGAAGTTATATTTACAGTAAAGCACCAATAAAGCGTTTGGGTCCACACTGCCTGCCATACAGCCACTGTGACCCTATCAAGAAGCCATTCTTAAGGAACCCCAAAGAAAAGGCTGAGCTTATGCCACATTACACAAGAACTGGGCTTAATATCATTGGCAGCATGTCTTGTGAAGCAGTTAAGTTGAGGAGAGCGTTACAACAGCGAGTGTGTTGGTCTGGGGGCAGCATGGCAACCAGTGGTGTTGGGGATCTTGTCAAAATTCATAGAATTATGGACACAGAAAAATTCTGGTTGTGATCCAGGATTTAATACCATCTGGAACACGTCAGATGGCGACGGTTTAATTTTTCATGCATGACTGAGCCCAAACACACTGCAAGTGCAGTAAAAGCATACGTGGATCGACAAATGGAACAATAAAACACTGTCAGTCATGACAGTCGCCTTCCCGGAGCCGTTCAGACCTCAGCATTCTCGGAGCAGCGTGGGATCATCTTGATGGGGAACAGAGCTAAAGGCAGCCAACATCCCATTTCCCTAGTAAAATACAAAGAAATGATGGGCGGCTCAAGACTTTTGCACATATATGTATGTCACCATGACTTTTAGAAGTTTAGATTTTGCCAGTCTTTAATCTAATACACTTACGTGATCATTTTCTCATCAAATCAGGTTTTATTGGTTGGATTTGAACGTGCTTCAGAAACAGAAATGGTTATTCAGCAGCATCTGCACACAGGACTGCAGAAAGAAAGCACACAGTGCACTTCAGCCTTAAAGTGGACTCTGAGAAAAGGTCACGGAGTTTGTTAAATCAATACTCACACCAACAAGTGTCGGCAGGGTTTGAATAGGAAATGTAGTGTTTAGGAATGAGGTGTTATGAAAATCTACATTTTGGGCACAAAGTGAAACAGCAGCAAACTTTTAACATTAACATTCAGATTTTTTTGAGTCCTTGTGCTGAGCCGGCCAATGCAAACCTTTTACACATGAAGAGAACTCTGCTACTGTCTAGAACATAAACGCACAGAGAACTCGGAGACCTGCGTGTTTTAAGTGAATGATTCTGAGGTTGTTTTCTTAAGAAATTACAGCATCTACAGAATCAGTAATTGGAAATACTTTGTCATCAGTGCAGCAGCAGCAGCAGCACACTGCTGTGAGTCATTACAACCGCAGTGTTCTCTCTTTTCATTGGTGCCATTATGTTTTGGCCCTTCACCCGCACAGACTGCAGCATCCTTTGCTCAAAATGGCATAATTACAACTGTTGCCATAATAAACTCGGATTAGTTGTCAGCCTTAATATACTTACATAAAAGTCTTAAACTCTTATATCTTTTTTTTTCCAGCAGTAATTAACATTAATCAGGCGCAGGCATATCGTGTTATTTTCAGCTTCTTCTTAACAAAACAAAAATCTCACATCGGCATAAACAACATTTCAGGGAATGATCAGGACAATGTGCGCCAGCTGTAAAATGATGCCGGAATAATGTCCATTGTGACACTGTCAAATAAATTAAGGCTCATTCTGCAAAGCTCCTAATTTTGTTGTTGTGCAGCGTCATCATTGTGTAACAACTGTTTCCAACAATAGGCTGGAAATTTGAGTGTCGCTTCAAAAGCACTGACCCCAGTTAAAAGCCATGTATTTAAAATATAATGCGCAACAAATGAGCCAAAAATGGCAAAGAATTTTTGCACGTTTGTGGAACAATAAACGCTTCATGCGTAATTTACTGAATTCCTATTCTGTCTCCTCCACAAACCACTGTGCACAACAACTGCAACAAATCACCACGGCAGAGCAGATTTACACTATGGGATGTATCGCTGCAAATGCTTCTGCAGCAGGCCTCCTGAACAGTGCCTGATGAAAATGAATTAACAATTAAAGACGATTTTGAACTCACTAATTTAATTATTGCAAATTTTTTAAGACAAAAGCAAGAAAGGGTTGAAACAAATCAAAACAAAGTGAAGCCTGAAACGCAAGCATATGGACTAGTAATGGGAAGCAGGTTGGGCTGGTTGCTAAGTGACAAGGGCTAAGATGAGGGTCCATAGTTTTGGCCGCGGTTTTGCAGGAAAAACACTTCTCCTCCCTCGTCTGAGCCACCCTCTTTCCCCATAGCGCTGTGGTTATGACGCTGGCGGGGCAGGACAGAAGGCAGGCCTGTCCAAATGAGAAACAGACCCCTTTCACCCCAGTATTGCCTATTTCTCCCTGTGGCTTTTTTGTTTTCAAAGAAAAAAAGAACACTCTCCAAAAATAGATTTGGGGCTCGCGTGCCAATGGGTTTTGAAACCTTTTTTTTCCACTCCCTCTAGTCACGCAACTAGCCTGGCAAGACCTTGAAGAGTGAGCAGGGGGAAAAACAGAATTTGAAATAGACAACAGGATTGTGTGTGGGGGGGGGGGGGGTCTTTTTGGGTGTTTGGAAAAGGGGTGGGGGTA
>VOQJ01036601.1:14409-25617 GCA_015052665.1 Apistogramma diplotaenia | reverse complement strand
GGGGGAGAAAAGGAAATTAGAAAGGGGACGGAGAGGTTGGGGGGGGGGGGGGGGGGGTCTTTTTGGTGTGTTTGGAAAAAGGATCGTGGTAAGCTGAGGATGGAGCATCCCTGGAGCCCGGCCCTCTGCTGAGTGAACAAGGAGCAGAGACTTCCGTGCAAGATCCAGGTATGAGGGGTTTATGGGTAATCCAAGCATGAGCGGAGAGACGTCTCTCTGCTCTGGCCTCATTTTAACTGGAAGAAAGCCTGGGCTCCTTCATGGAAGAGTTTGATCCTTACCAAAGGGCCTGCACACAAAGCAATTCACACTCGAATGCAACGGTCCCCCATTCCTTATAAGCCAACATCCTTTACTGTGATTCACTGTGCAACTGACTGTGCTCTACAGATGGTATTCATCTTTTTATCTGCCACATCATATACTATGTCATCAAGATGAGATCACTGGCTAGATCGCATTATATTTGAAAGTCTGTCTATTTTTGGAGCTTCATTATAGAAAATGCTTTTGAACACAAGACAGTGAGAAGGACCCGCGATGCAAGCTCTTCTGCAGGAGCCATGCTAAAACCATTATGTCTCCCAGTCGTTATAGTAATTATGCTTTCAAAGCAACATAAGCCCTCTGCTGCGAAAGAGCACGGAGGTTCTGTGGAACATCTGAGTAAGGGTTAAATGTTGCTATTATAAAACGTAGGTCTGGTCCCCAAAAAGATCTTTGATGCCGTGGTCCCCATTCTGTGCCCGAGCACCGTTTTCACTGAGCCCCTTCACAGGGATTTTTTTCTAGTGTGCCTCCACACTTAACACACACCTCTGTGCAAGAGTAGGTCTGTGTTTAAAGCCACTTTCACCTTATCAATAATTGCTCTCATTGTGAACGAATCGGTAGAATATGATGAAATATTTCTCATTTTCAAGATAAATTAAAAGCCAGACATTTTGCACTCAACTGTTTCACCCGCTATGGAAGATGGTGACGATTACTAATTATGTGAAAGTAAAGTCTGTCAGAAAACCTTTTTTTTTTTAGAGCCACATCATGCATTTTTAAAGTGAGCAGTTAAATTCAGCGTGACAGCGAACTGGCACGCGCTCTCAGTTAATCATGAAACAGAATCACGCGGAGCTCACAGATGTCAGGCAGCATTCGAGCTTTTCGAGTTGAAAACGATCGAGGCAAACCGAGTCACCTTTCACAAGTGAAGTATTTACTAACAGTGAAGCAACCTGATGATTAAGCAGCAGAGATGGTCTCAGCTGTATCTAAAAAGCGCCTGTCAATCAAAGGAGAAAAGAAATGATTTCCCAAGGATTTTTCTGAGGTTTTACAACTGATAAGTAATATGCAATAAGTCATTAGATCTAAAAGAAGAAGAAAAAAGCAGTCCTCTGGAGACTTGCATGAGCTGCTTTTGTTTTAGAGACATGTCTTTGAAACTTGAATGAGGAAGATAAAACTATATGAGACTATCAGATGTTTACCCATGGGATAGCATCAGGAGACATAATCACATCCATGTGTGACTCGTGCTTTTTCTCCAGCGCTACTTGCACAATACGACTGAAACACGGCGCACCTGAGTCTTGAAGTAGCAAACACATCTCTCACATATTCATATCTGTCATTAACTACAGTTCTAATAGAGCAGCGATATTTTCTTCTCTTATTGCGCTTCAAGAGAAGGAAATATTGCATCAGGGTGGCAAAAGGAAATAAATCCACAATGCATGAAATGAGTCATTCAGCATGGTCTTTGATCAAAGTGAAGAACTGACCAATATGAATAATAGCACTTTGGTACTTCACCAACTTTAAGGATTTCAGAGTCGGGCTGTTTTTCTCTGAAGAAGCAGCGTTGAGTATGAAAATGATCAACACAAGTAGCTTATTGCACACAGCAAAATGGAATATGAGTCAGCATGATAGAAAATGTATAAAGGGAATAAATGGTAATTGTGAAGCCGGTTATTATTCTCATATTTTTGTCCCTTGTTGACAATTAGTCATAACAAGCGAGTTGGCAAACGTGAATGGAAAGGATGATGATAATCGGACAAAATGCTTTTAAACAATTTTCTTCTGTCACACAGGAAATGTCAGTCAGGAGCAGAACACACACACATGCAGGTCGTCCTGCAGGCAGATGCACATTTCACTAACCTTTATCGTACTGCTATGAGGTTGTGGTTTACTTTATCATACATCTAATCATTTCCTCATTATCACATGTAGACTGTTGCAGCAGTGGGTGCTCAGTTTCATGTCCGAGCGGTCCCTGTGGGCCAAACGTCAGGCTTCAGGCAGCTCTGAATGTTTCCGTTTTTTATTACTCGTGGGTTTGTTTGACCCAGAAGTCCCTGAGAGCCGATGTCATTAGCATGGTCGTCTCACAGCTGTGAACACAGACGCCCACCACTTGCTGTTTGAACCTTTTGTTTGTGAGGGATAGCCACCACAAGAACTGGTCTGAAACTTTTCGCTTCAGAGCAGTGACGTGCGGTGAGGGTCTTGGCTAGTGAGGCACTGACGTCATCACATCAGATTTACAAACATATGAACCTACAGAGCAGCTTATTCACATTTGATTGGCAACAGTTAACGTGTTTTGTTTAAAATTTCATATCAGTATTCTTTACATATACAAAGTAACATAGAAAAAACAAGTTTAAAAAAACGTTATCTTCATACCTTTACTTATAAATGAAGTCCATGCGCCTCCTTTTGAATAACAGCATCAATAACTTGTTTGCTAACTGTTTACTGTAGCTTGCTGTCTAATTCTATTATTCTGCAGCTGAGGAGTCGCTGGGATCACCAGCGCCCCCTGCCATGAGGCACGAGCACTGCGTGCCTCACCTAGTGGAATACGCAGAGGGGGCGTATCCCATAGTGAGACATCTCACTCGTGCTACTCTGAGAACTGGGGTTACGCAAGTAACCTAAAGTTTTATGATCACTCAGCAAAAGAATGTTACACACACAGTTGATTAAAAACACTGAGCATTATACACACCAGCTAAAATATAAATTTAGTTCATATAGTAAAAGTGTTGGAACTTTTTAATAGTGACATGCAGAGGGACAGCAATACGGTCTGACTGCATAGCATGCAGCACAGTTAGCATAGTCACTGGCAACGACTATGCCGAGCTTCACCACGGATTGGCCAATTGGGCATTGCGAAATCCACGGTGAGGCTCAGCGGGTTGCTGCCTCACCGCTGTTTCTTCTTAGTGTTTGAACGGTAAATGCGAAAATTCAGCGATTTTGAAAAAAAAATAAAGCTAAGCTAAGTTCATCCAGTGTCTGAACTTCAGATGATGAACTGAGGAACTGCATAATGTAAAGAAGGATTATGTTGAACTGTGAATCATGCAAAGCTACTCCAGCAGAGTCCAGTAATAATTGTGGCTAAATTGTCTATGCTGTAGACCCGAACTTGTGATCTTTGGCCCAGTGTTGTAACGCATACAATGTGGTCAGTGTTATCATGACGGATCATAACTGGGGGAAAACATGGGAATATCGTCTGGGTTAACAAATTAAGCAAAGTAAATAAAAGGATACTACAAAGCTGCAGTATTCAGTATCATGCGAGCGTCACAGTGCTGACAACACTGTAAGGGACAGAGGTGAAGTCAGTGAAGGGAAAAATGGGCAGGCTGGCACAGAAGATTGCACGTTAACAGAGCAGCCTCCTGTGCCTTCACTGTGTGTTGACGGGAAAATGATAGATTTCATTTGGTTTATGCAGAGTCTTTAATTTAAGCTTTGAGTAATGACTCGCCTTTTGCCCTCTCACTCATATCGTCTGAGCCCTGCTTTGTATACACTGGCCGCTGATCCAAGGTGCTCGGTTTGGAGCGCAGCATTCACCTCATAATCGGAGTCTGCTGTGACACTCATGCTGGGCGTGTCACCAGCGCGCTGCCCGTGCACACATGAATTCACCTCTGTGGATGCGTTGGTATGGTGTGGGTTTCAGCTCAGTACCCAGGCAGGGGCCGGCCTCGGTGCAGGCTAACGCCATCAGTCCGGTTTCAGCTCTGTTTCATCAGGCAGCAGGAGTGTTGGCCTGCCTCAGGCTGTGTAACAGTTACGCAGTGAGTTCCCCTGACAGGTGTGGATATTAAAATGACACTAACATTGTTGACATGCATTCATTCTAAATTTAAAGTTTCAAATGAGAAAAGTTTGGATTGTTGGCTTTTCTGACTGTTAATGTCACACACCCCGAAAGCCTGGATGAAGAGGTTTTATGTGCAATATGAAAACGTTCAGGTAACACTAAACCATCATTACAGACATACAAAGCAGCCTTCCACATTTGTTTACGCTCACCCCGCTGTTTTAATGTATTATATGTTCTTGGGAATAGAGAAGAGGGGCAATTAGCTGAAACAGAAAAGCAGAACGATATTTCAAAGTTTAAACAAAGACACAGTAACGGAGGAAATTGCTGTGAGGATATCGTACACCCGAGGACAAAACTCTGGGATTCGACCTGAGTTTGGTACATTCATCACACCCATATCAAAGGCTGTTTAGGCCGGCTATCAGCAGAAATGGAGGCAAAGCCAATATTTCAAATCAGTTGTTATGGGATTGCAGTTGTGTTGCATCATATATGCCTGTCAAGTCTGAAATTCCACTTCGTAATTTGGCCATCGTTAAATCAAATGTTAGGATCCCCTTTCCCCTTCATTTAGCTCTTATTTCTTATTGGGAATACTTTGCATGCAGTTCCAAATCCAACTATAAATGCATGTATGGAGTGAATGCAGATCATCCGTCCATCCATCCATCCTCATCCACTCATCCTAATACATTAGATTGATTCTGAGCTGGAAACATTTCACAGACAACATGATCACAAGTACTTTAATCAGGCACTTTTTACTTGAAACATTTCTCTGGACGAGCCTCGAATGATATGTGTGAACATGAGGAATTTCTTCAGTGATGCCGCATTCTGCACAGTTTGAACAAACAAAGTCAAGGAGCAGGTAACACTGATGAATACATAACACAAACAGGGTGCTTCCTTTTTATTTAACAGGTACTGTTCGTGTATATTTGGCCAATAGTTTTCTTCTAAATAAAAAGTACAAATCCTTCACCTTCTGAAATCTGCCTAATAGCTACATAAAGATACTGCATACTGTTAGATTATCATATAACGTCTAAAAATGGAGATTAGGCAAGGACATTATCTGCTTACTAATGCAAATTGGCACATTTTATTTTCTTGCCCAAAACACAATCATATCGATGAACACTTGATGATGTCATAGGCAGCCGTGTAAAAGCTTTGAGAGACATTCTATGGTGGTGTTTAAACATTCAGAAATGTACACTTTTTGTACTTCTATGATACCAAATGTAACACTTATTGGTAACATTTTTATTCACATAAAAGTTGTGTATACTGCTGATAAAAAGAGCTGAGAAAAATGGTCCAAATACCATAAATTAGGTTTGCAGTGTTATGATAACACTGGTTTACATTTTTATGTCTTTGCTTTTTTTTTTTGCTTTTTCTTTTTAACATTTCGCTGAGGAACATTAGTTATGTAGATAAACAGCTTACATTCTCTGGAAAGATCAGGCTGCAGATAAGGCAAATTATTTTACGTTTAGCAAATAGCTGCTCGGTGTTCCCTTATTCCTTTGCTTTCATATCACAATGCAAAAGGAAAAAAAAAGCAGTAAGGCTTGTTGTGAGAAATTAAAGCCATGTGCCTGAAGAACAGGATCATTGAACGTCAAGTTCCATTTTGCAGAATGCGATCGGGTGCGTGTTGAGGACTAAACTTTTTCAGCATTTCACATTCATTGTTACCTTTTGATGGAAGATCAAACACGGGATCTGATCACACAATACTCTATTCCGACTGATGTTTCATTTGTTCAAGCAAGGTTGTTTCTTCTTCTATAAATATTTACAATTATCTGTTTCAAAAAAAAAAAATCCGCTTCATAAAGAATTAATGCTGAGCTTCACTTAAAACCACAAAGTTAAGAATTACAAGAGACGCCACGAAACTTACAGTACAAACAAGTATACAGTACAAGCTACAAATATACAAATGTAGAAATGCATTGAGGTTTTTGCAACCCTCTGACACGTTAATGCCTTTTGTTTTTGTCAGAAACCACACGTATAAAAATATAGACACTGCTTTTGTACAAAATATTGACATCATTTATGAATCTCCATTCGAATGTGCAAATCAACACTGATCGACAAAAGGATACGTTTCTTTAATACACACATGCACGCGAGCCAACACACACACGCACAAACACACAAAAGGCATAGTCCTTTTTGGCCTGTTAGTGACGTAGTTTTTCACGAGAAAGCACCACAACTTCAGCTATTTGGACTTCTTCATGTGACACTGAGCACTGAGTCATTTCAGGTTGCAGCCCCTGTGGTCATACAGTAGAACAAGATTAGAACAGCAGTTATTCAGCTCAATTCACCCTTTAGAATTTAAATCCTCAGCTCTGCCTCTTCACTGTGTTCCAAATTATGTTCAGTTGTGCTGATCACCGAGGCAGAGGGGCCCTGCGAGACACTGAAGGGTGTAATTGCAGGAGAACGTGCTGCCAGTGGTGACAGAGAGGGGGAGAAGCTTGGAGACATCGCGACAGAGGAGATGGATCCTTCGGCGCTGATGGGCGATCTTCGTAGGGAAGCCAGGTTTGGGAATGTCCTCCCTATGGCAGGCTTTGGAAGTACAGTTTTGGCCCCGGGGTGGGCCACGGAGGTTATGAGAGGCGGGGGGTCAATTCTCGACTCTGCTTTTGCTTTGTGATGAAATGACTTGCGAGGATGAGGAGGAGCAGTTTCATCTTTTAAGCGTGCTATTTCAGTAAAAACATTAGCTAAAGGCTGGAACTGGGGACACCAGTTTAGTAGGTAGTCCCAGTTATAGCTGCCCCTCAGCTCCTCATCACTGGCCACAATGGCCGTGAGGGAGCCATCTGCAGCCGGCTTTCCATCCTCAGGGAAAGCGTAGTCTTTAGGGCGGGAGATGCTGAGTCCTCGTCCCACGCCTACATATCCGCCCCCTTCGTCCCTGTAGATTGGCACCTGGCCAGCTAACAAAGTACTATTCACGCTGCCCACTTTCTTCCCTTTGAACCAGTCTATAGAGGGCTCACACGACACATCCGACAGCTGGTCGGCATCCTGCTGGATTCCCGAGTCTGGGCCTCGGGCGGAGATGCGCTCTTGCATTGAAGAGGAGATACTTGACACTCGAGGATATTCATTTATCATTCTGATTTCGTCGTCCTCGGCTGCCTCTGCCTCCGCAGAGCCGCGACCGCTGGAGTGAGAGGGATCCAGGGATCCCCCACGCATATACGGACCCCCACCATTGCCTCTCTGATCGGTTGCGTACCCAGGAAGGGCTTGGTGGTAAATCATTTCATTGGCTGCTAGTTTTGTTTCCTCAAACTTGTGCAGCAGGGTCCCGGACATCGGCGTTCGTTCATGCGTCTTTCGCTCCTTCTTCCGGCGTCTTAATTTAACAAAAAACAGTGCCACAGCGATTGTTGTCAGTATGACTATGATCCCAAGTGAAACTGCAATGACACTCACAAGCAGCATGTTCACATCGGTGCTGAGACCAAAAGACGAATGGGTAACATCTATAGTAACTTTGACCACTGACGTGCGAGACGTCTCCAGGGGGCTGTGAGCGGTCACGTCCAGCGTCATGAGACGCACCTCTCTCTTAGAGCGACTCGCGTGTCTGCTGTAGCTGTCCACCTTCAAAGAAATGTCTCCAGTTGATTTATTGACTTCAAAATAAGGTGAGTGGTCAGCTAAGGAGTAGAGCACAATACCATCCACACCTCCGTCCTCATCTCTGGCTTGTACTTTGCCAATGATCTGACCTTTCTTTGCTCCCTCAGGCACTTCGAATAAGAACTGTGAGGAGGTGAAGACGGGATCATATTCATCCTCCCCCGTGACGTAAACCTTCACTGTTACAGTAGCAGAATAGTTGCCCGCATCCACGGCCACGGCCACAAAATTGAAGGAGTTTATCTTTTCAAAGTCAAAAGAAGAGCGAGTCCGTATTTCGCCTGAAGTCTGATTGATGAAGAAGCCCTCTCTTGCTTCTTTCAGGGACTCTAACATGTAGTACCTCAGCTGTCCGAAAACCCCTCTGTCGTGGTCGATGGCGTGCAGCGTGGTAACTAAGGCGTTCTGGGGTTGGTTTTCCCTGATGCTTGCAGTTACTAGATTGAGGGGAAAGAAAGGCCGGTTGTCATTGATGTCCTTCACTTCTATGCTGACAGGAACCAAAGCGTAATGACCCTGACCATCAGTAGCCTGGACAACAATCAGATGGGACAACTGTGTCTCGCTATTCAGAGGTCTCTGCAGCCTCAACGCTCCAGTCCATTGGTCTACACGGAAAAGGTCTGTCTCATCTCCTGAGCTTATAGAGTACTGGACCTCACTGTTCGGAGCAGAATCTGGATCTGCGGCAGATAAATGCAGGATATCGGTCCCTGCTGCAGTAGCCTCGCTCAGAACCACACTGTACTCTGTTCGGCTAAAAGCCGGAGGGTTGTCATTGGCGTCTGTAACACTGATGATGATGGGAACGCTGGAGCTACGCTGAGGGATTCCACGATCTGACACAACAACCGTCAGGTTATAACTCGGCACCGCTTCAAAGTCCAGCTTCTCCACAAGGATCAGACTGCCGACCGTCTGGAAGCCCCGCCCCTCCACAAAACGTACGCTGCTCTCAATCTGGAAGGCGTTACCCGAGTTGCCGCTGGCGATCGCAAAATCAAAACCACAGTTATCCCGCAACAGGTCTCCATCCACAGCTTCTAACGTCAGAACGGTCGATCCAGGGAGCCCGTCTTCAGACACAGTGGCTCTGTACTCTGACTGGTGGAAGATGGGGGCGTTGTCATTTATATCAGACACTTGCACGTGGACGGTGGCGATGGATGAAAGGGGGGGAGTGCCCTGGTCTCGTGCCTCGATCACCACCAGAATGGAGGGATTCTCAAAATCGAACTCAGTGTTTTGCTTGGTAAACAGAGTACCTGCGAAGAAGCAAAGAGCAACTTAATCTTAGGTTTTCTCCCACAGCCTATCATATTACATATCAGTGCTGGTTAGCTCTTACACAGTAATGAATGCCTTAAGTAAAAAAGTAAATTACAATTACATTTTGTAAACACTGTGGCAGGTTTGGGTACACGCTGTTCGGGGGCATTTGAGAACAGGACACAGTGTAGCCAGAGGCAAAAAAACCCAGCCCTCTTTTATAATGCACTTATTTTTAGATGCTATCTGAACCCCAACATCTGAGGCAAATAACATTAAATCTCATTTTCAATTACTTATAATGAACCAAGCGATTAAATATTTTGTGATGCGTATTGCAAATATGTCCAAACCCCAAATGAGCATCCAAAGAGCCCCTGTAGGGAATAAGCTTTTTAATGGAGGGTAATTAAGGGGCTCTGGTTAGACGATGGTTAGAAACAACTATAAATGTGCAGAGAGTAAACATACCATTGATCGGGTCAATGTAGAAGACACCTTTAGTTGATGACATGACTCTGTAGGTAATCTTCCCGTTCTCCCCAGAGTCACAGTCGGTGGCTGTTACTGTGACGACGGCGCTGCCTGCTGGGAGGTGCTCTGACACGGTCACCTGATAAGAAACACATTATATAAATATATCTATCTCCATTATAGATGCTACAAGACTTTCGGAAATACTCTAATCTAAAATGTGGTGAAATATGCAGGAGCACCTGATACAAATCCTGAGTGAAGGTGGGGGAATTATCATTCACATCGTCCACCAGCACAGTGAGGTTGGCCTCGCTTTGATGTTTCGAGTCAGACGAGCGCACGGTCAGCGTGTACCACGTCCGCTCCTCGTAGTCCAGCGGGCCGGTCAGAGACACCCCTCCCCCGTAACGGTGAATTCCAAACATGCCTCGGCTGCTCGCGTCCAGGTGTAACGTGTAGGAGAGGGCTGGACCCGAGTCGACATCATTTCCTGTTACTTGAGTGATTACCGTGCCAATGAGAGTATCTGTATATGTGAAGACAAAGCACAGACTTTGAGGTGCAACTAAAATGAAACATGGAGAGTCTTGGTTTAAAATAAAGAAACTTTATGAAGAAATATCCGGTTGTGGAAAGCTCTGGCCTAATGGACAGGAAATGAACGGAGGAGGAACTTGGCTGCAGCTTGTTTCATCAAAGGGTCAGACTTTTCTCACTGAGCCCTGCTGAGTGAGCTGCCAGGGAGTGCGATGTGAGGCTTTATGATAAGATCACTGGACTAACTTCCACTGTGAAGCTGGCTTACCCTCAGGCACTCGAATCTTCTGAGGCAGAGGAATCATGGGACTGTTGTCATTGAGGTCGATGATGATCACAGTGAGGGTGGCAGAGCCAGCGAGCCGCGGGGTTCCCCGGTCTGTTGCCGTAACAACAAGCCTGCAGCGACAAAATTAAAGTCAGCTTTTAAACTTTTAAACTTTCTGAACCCAGTTGCGCAATTCTTCATCCCCAACCAAGAGCAGCCTGTTTGTGACTGGATGTTTGTCGTGTGTGTGTGTGTGTGTGCGTGTGTGCGTGTTTGACAGTACCGAAAAGTGGCTGAAAGTCATTTTAAATAATAATAAAACAATATGTTTAAAATTATCAGCAGGGGAAACATGATTTTCTCATAATGTTGAAAGGCTGTGATGCACAATCACAGGCTTAATTCTGCCTTTCTCTTTTTTTCACTGTCCTTAGTTTCAGTCAAGCCTGCAGTAGGAATACAAAAGTCAGCTGAAAGTCAGGTGAAACTATGCACCAATAAAAAAAAACCCCACAAGGATAAAAGGGAGTGCACGGTAAGAGACCGCGAGTGCACGACGAACCGCTGGTGTCACGGTGTGGTTGCAAATGAGACTCACTTCGTTTGGGTCCAGATTTCTCTGTCCATTATGGCTGCAGTGGTAATACTGCCGGTCAGTGGGTCAATCTTAAACAAGCCACTCATGGATGATGATCTGATGGAGTAGGTCACCTGACCATTTTGACCCTGGTCCCGGTCATCTGCGGCAACCTGAGGGAATTAACACCCCATTTTGGAAACAAAAACATAGAAACATTTGCAACAGCTATTTTAGTGTAACTTGAACTAG
>VOQJ01036598.1:5140-15685 GCA_015052665.1 Apistogramma diplotaenia | reverse complement strand
ATCAGGAGGTCGCCCGTCCACCTGTGACAGCTCATGTTTGGGATTTCATGGTGATGGGGGTCTGCAAATGTTTTCGAGTAAAACGAGAGGGGATAGTGCAAATAAGCCAACTACAGCTACTATTGACACTGCAGGAAATTACAAATGGGCTACTCTAGTCAGGAAGATGCTATAGTTTAAGGCTCTGTAGCAATTTTGTGATTAGCTGGTAATAAAATTCTTGTATTTTCCTCCTACAGGGTCCAGACCCGAAGAGGGAACAGTTTAGGAGATACTTGGAGAAAGCTGGTGTTGTTGATAGTCTAACTAGTGGTATGGAGCATTTTTCCCATGATAAAGTAATTTCTCACTACTCACATTTAAAGGCACAAATGAATAACAAGTATTTTCCACTTCCTGTTCAGTGTGAGGAATAATGTGAAACTTCTCAAATCCACTAGCTTATAATTTTAGTTAACATAAAAGCACAGTTGCAAGGACTTTGCCTGAGTAAACAGTCCAAAATTGACATTTAACTCTAGAATTATGCTATCAAAGAACAAGTAAACAGAAGCAAGAGTGCATCCAAGTATTTACTGATCGTACCTGCCAGTTTATCGCCCAGCTCTTATGCTTTAACACTTTTCTTTTTTTCCTCCTGGTTTTCAGTTCTAGTGTCATTATATGAACAATCAGAAAGGCCCAACAATGCTTTGGAGTATCCTTCTAATCGCACACCTGTATTAACCTTTTGATATTTTCCCCTCCCACCTACAAGTTTGGACAAAAATAACATTTGCTTTAGATTCTTTAACGAGCTCCTTCTCCCAGATTTGTCAAGCAGCACCTCGGTGCTGTTGGCCAGACTTCAGCAGATACCGAGGCTCTGCAGCAGGAGGTGATTGATCTGAGGCAAATGTGTGCACGTTTAGGAGAGGAAAATAAAAACCTCAAAACAAGGGTAAGCCTCCAGTGTTTCTTGTGATTGAGGAAATGTCTTAAGATTTTGAAGGATAAGTCTGCAGTGATCTTCTGCCACACTGTAGAAGTCAGCTCCATTTGATTCCCAAAACCTGGAAGCCTGGCATCACGAAGCTTCCAGGTTTATTACATATTCGGTTTACCTAGAACTGAGGCAAAAAGATCTGAATCACCCCATGACCTTAGAGCGCTGTGACTGACTAAAATAGTTATATTTTCTTCTAACCTTTCTTGTGCACCAGTGTGTCATCTGCCATAATGCTTTTTGATACCCGTCTGTAACTCTATGCATCTGTTTGGTTTTGTTTTATGCATCTGACTGTCTCCACAGACACACAATGACTTCCTCAAATACTACTAACATGGATGGTTTTCTTTTCTCTCACTAGCTGCAGCGATATGAATCTGAAGATGGAGGCACAGCTAACTAAACCCCAGCAGCACTTTTTGTCTTTAGTCACTTTAACATTTGAAAGCAAGACATCACTGTTTGGTGAAAACTAAGAATTTTTATTATTTTCTTTTGTAAATTGCGTTTTCCAAATTATTTCTTTTGGTTTAACTTATTCTGTACATGAATGTATATATGTTTTGATTTGTTGTGTGGGTTTGTTTTCCCTGGTTCACTTGGTCTTTAGTATAGCTTTACAGCAGGAACTGCCTTTCAGTGTGGGTTGTTAATAGATAGGAGTCATTATACTGGCCTGTTTATAAACACACACACACTGCTCAGTCTGTGTGTGAGTGACAAAAATCTGGTGTAGGTGCACAAAAATATATCACTTGTAAACTAAAACTTTGTCTTGTTATGGTTCTTTTTTTCTGTTCTTGTATTGTCATGTGAGACTTACTGTGGTCATTTACAGCTGCATGTGATTAACACACACACACACTGAACGAAACCAAAATTCAATCTAATAAATGAAACACGGCACAAAGACTTCATACTGTGCTTCACTCCACACTTAACTTTTATTTCTCTAATTGGAAACAAGCAGTCAAAGCTGTTAAACAGGACAGAATACTCACAGTACTGTTTTAGCTGAGGCGAGTGCTTATGACTGACATGTCAATGGGGAATAAAATGCAGTCCAGCTGCTGCAAACACAAGAAATAAAATAAGAAAATGTCCGAGATTATCTTTTACTTCAGAAACGGCTGCACGTTCTTCTGTTTAACATGCAAAGGCCTTTGAGTATGCACCCAGTTAAAGCTACTGAGCTCTGCTTTGAAACTAAGAAGTGTATCTTTTGTATCCCAGTTATCAAAAGTAAATATGTACTCAAAATAACTGGTGGCCACTCAACAGAATCAGAATTAAGCAGGCAAAATACCACCGTCACAGCTCGTCTATGCAGGCATGAAAAAAATCATGTTTCCCAAGTGCATGTGTTATATTTGTAGAGTATTTTTGCTTCATATGTTCAAATAAAGAGAAGCACAGTCGGGGTGGCGCCCCCATATTGTCAGTGCAAGCAGGTTAATGCCGATTCAGCGGTTTTTCACTATTGCAAAGTATTTAATGAGGAACTGAGTCCGATTTCCCACTCTGCTCCTCTACAAATGTAATTAAGATCTCGTCAATTTTGCACACTATTCTATCCCATGTATAGGACATTAATCATTATCTGCATTAGTGTGCCAGTCAACTGCAGGTCACCAGCGTCTCCATTTAAATCTGAAACCTCGGTAAATGAGCTATGATACTGCAGAATTAGCACGGTCTGTAAGTGTCATCTGAGGCTGCTTTAAACTGAACATTTACCTGACATTTCTTTCTGCCCAGTCTGGTACGAGCACATAAGGAGTTTAGACACTTCACATGCTGTTGCTAGTGTTTACACCTGTAACTTGCCCGGTTACCCCCAGTTTTTGTGATACCTCAAATTTCTAAGGACACACTGATGCTGACTTTTCACCTTACAGCTCTTAGGGAATCACCTCATTGGCACAAACATTTTACTGTCATTGCAGTGCAGAAAACGATCTCAGTGTTGTAATAAAAAAATACAAAAAGAGCAATATTTGTGTTAAAAGCTATTACAACCTTATCACTGTGTGGCTGTGATCTAAATGCATCAGTAAAGCTGCCGGTATTGAATTTCTCTGGTTAGAGTAGTGCTGGCAAACTTCCCTCAACATGCTTCCACTTTGTTTCTGGCAGCAGTTCAACACAGCAATTCACAAAGGTTTAGGCGACATGTGGAGATTCACTGAGGACACTAAAGATTGTTAAAACCTTCCGGTGAACGTGTCAGGGCCGCATGACCCGAGGAGATTTAAGTGATCGCTGGCAGCCTGTTCGTGCTGCTGTGAGGTAAGTGAACCACACCACTCAGGTCTTGGTGGAGATAATAGCACTGCTGAGGAGGACTGCTTTATTATGTGGATATCCATGAAAGCATCTTTGTCAGCTGTTAATGCAACTTATCATACATGGTGTTTTCTCCTTAATATTTCATTTAGTTCAGTTGGGAAATAAGAGTATTTTCTTGATACTACCACTGTTCACTAAATTATTATTTTATGAGTGGTTTATACCATAATTATCTTTTTATATACTGTGCTTGATTAATCTAAAATACTGCTGGAAATGCTGTAGTTTAAATTAAGTCCTCAGATATTCTTTGCTTTTCTTTAGTTCGCGTTTCTCTGGTCAGCACAGCAGAGTGAATATGGGAGACTGGAACCTCCTGGGAGGGAGTTAAGAGGAGGTGCATATCGATTTCACTTCCACAGTAAAAATCTGGCTCACCATCCTCTTCATCTTCAGGGTGCCGGTCCTCAAGGTGATGGCTGAGGATGTGGGTTAATGAAAAGCCTGGGTGCAGGAATATCTGCCTTTTCCAATTTGGCGGAGCTTACAGCCTCCAGGAAGATGGATGAAAAGGAAATAAAACTGCTTGATCGGGTAAAGCACAGCAAATCTCCTCTGAGGTGCTCACTGCTTCATACCTATGTGACTCACATCACCAGCTCCATGACAGGTCAGTACCTCCTTTATGGTTATCATCTGAATCCATGCTTCAAGTGTGAGCAGGATCCTTGTCCCAGTGCTGTTGATCGTTATGTCTCCTGAGCAACAGCTAAAAAATAAGTACATTTAGGGTGTTTGTCCAATTCATTGCAATCTGCCTCTTCCTGACCTCATTAGATCATGGTCAACAAAAAGATTAAGCAGGGCCGCTTGAACGTCGACCTACACTTGAGAGACAACAGGAATGAAACTGAGGAAACTGTCGGTTTCTTCCTGGATCCTGAGCTGCAGTCATATAGTGATTCTGGGGCAGAGGGATGGGTTTGGTTTTGGGCAATCGATTTTGACTGCCTTTTGATGGAGGGCGGTCCACTGCCTACATTTGCACCTCCATATGACTGTGTCAGAGCTCTTTTTGCACTGTGGCCCATTTAAAAGACCCATTTGAAATGCTTCTTAACCTCCTTGCCACACCTTCTGACAATGTGGGAATAGAGAAAAAGGAATCTGGTGTTATCCTCCTTAGTCTGGGATGAAGCCAGAAGTCCATATCCTTCCGCTCTGGCTTGATTGGGGAATGGTGAGCAGAGCTTGTTGGCAGTCAAGATGGAGCTTTGAGCTGGAATCGTCTAAATCCTGCTGAAAGAACAGCTGGCTCTGAAGAGGCAGAAAAGTTGAAGGTGGCCTAAATGTTTAAAAGGTTGTTTTTGTGGGCCAATGACTAGGCTCGTTGGAGGGTTAAAGGCAAGGTGTGACATGCTCGTTGAGCCGGCTTTAGTCAGTTAAGTCACGTCAAATCCACGTTGATCCGTGTTCAGGAGACGGTGTTTATGCCAGGCTGGCACATCACTTACCACTGCACAGATGAGTTTGTTGTGCTCGGAGAACAGCCTGTTCTCCGTGGGTCTAAGAAGGATCGGTACTCTTTGATTTAAGAGTTCTCAATGGTGGCTCGCCATCCCCCTCATCAGGGATAAGTCCAAAGGATCCAGTTCCAAGTTCCAGAGATTTAAAAAAATAGTTCTGTTGTTTACACAGGCTATCAATACAAAAGTTAATTTTCTAGGTCAACATATGACCATACTACAATAACTTACTGATTTTAATTTAAATTGTTATTTATAACCTTATAACTTTACAGTTTGTAATGGTGGAATGGGTCTTTCTGGTGCAACATTAGTTTACTTGCCCCAATAAGATTTCACATTAGCACCAAGTCTCACATAGCACCTTAGCATGTTTAAAAGAAATAAAATAAAGGCTTAGCTTCAAATACAACTTGAGACTTGACTTCAATAAAAATCAAACAATACCAAAAATATACAGTTTCATATAAGAACACGACATTAGTAACATAAAATTAACATGCAGCGCCCACCCCCCACAGATAACGGGGTTGTCGCTAACCGTTGGTGCAAGTTAGCTGCTACTTTAGCCTTAAACTTAGCCCTGCACAAATGTGACAAGTTGCTGGAAACATTCCTCAGAGATCTTGCTCCATATTTCCATGACAGAACTGTCAGCTGCTCATCCAAAGTTTCCCCCTTGACCATATCCCAAAGGTGTGCTCTACTGGCCTGAGATCTGTGGAGGGCACTGGAGTATGCAGCATTGTTTTCCAATGTAGCCTCAGTTTCCCGTTCTGCTGGCCTGGCACTCAGTGGGGTCCAGATCAGAGATGCTCTTTTGCATACCCTGTTTGTAACAAGTGGTTAACTGAGTTACTGTTGCTTTCCTATCAGCTCGACGTAGTTTGTTGATGTCAGAGGAAAATGGTCAAAGTATTTTAACACAGAAAACTGCAGCTTACTGGATTCTTTCTTGGACCTCTGTAAACAGACCAGCCCGTCTTTTGCACCAACAACCCTGCCATGTTCCTCATCCCATGTTAAGTTTTTAGAATTGCATTAAGAGAATGACGTTCCTGATGTGCAAAATGCACCAAAGCTATAAACTGTATGACCAAACATCAGTGGCATATGACAAAGGTTTTTATTGTCCTCATTGGTCACACAACAATATCATGTTTGGCACCTTCAATTATAGAAGCAGTCAAATAAGTTATCAAAATAAACAACCAAATGCTAAACTGTGTCATAGTCACCAGTACAGTTGTGATGTGTAATCGCCGTGTTACCCTGTTTGTCTTTGTTCTGCTATTTCGGTTTACACGCTGAAAGCTTTGTAGGCAAAGGAGAAGTTTTATTTTAAAGTGTACAGTACAAACGTCAGTCATACGAACAATTAAAGGCAAAGAGGCGCTGAAGGCCCACCTTCAAGAAAATATTGACAGGTGAATTTGTTTTCTGAGGAAGAAGAAAAACCAAGAAATCAAGAAAACCTTTTTTCCCTCCATTTTTACCAAAAAGAAAAAGCAAAAAATCAACAACCCGTTTCAACTGTGCGACACCTGCCTTTTATATTTAACATTTATAAATGACCTTTATATTTCATGTTTTGACATTCAGATCCAAACATTTTGTAATATTGCTGTAAATGAGGTTAAAAAAAAGTCACTTTTTAAGGTTTGGGGAAAAAATGTGGCAAAATGTTGCAGTTATTTTTAGCACGTTTCAGTTTACAATCTACAGGGTGTATCACACTCTCTGTTTACAGGTATGTTAGAGTCCCTCTCTGTATTAGTGGCCTGTGTTCTCTGCTTGGTATATTCCTGTGTTTTTGAGGGCGCATCTATATCCTCAGTCAACCTTTAAAACTCAGGTTCAAATCTGCTCCTCTGTGTTAGAAGAGTAACACGGTTTATGTAAACATGTCACCATTTGATAGGCTCACCAAATAAAACAGGTATAACAGCAGTGTACCTGCTTGTGAAAATCAGGTGCTTCCACTTTAAGCAGGACACAAAGTAAACCTTCAGAAGTTTCAGGTTTAATATAATAAAACTGGCAATTAAAAATGTCAGACTTTTTTTTTTAAATAAAATAAGATTACATTTTTTAAAAAGTTGATCTCTAAAAATACAACAGACCTGGTGATAAAGCAGCTCTATAGATGACAAATGTAAAGAGGAGACATTTAGCACACTCAACCCTGTTCTTCCTATCATTACAGTACGGTAGTGCTATCATAAAAAAAACAACAACTATTTCATAAAATTTGATATGAAATGTTATTGTGATATCTTCTACTAGTTCGTAGTGTTTTTATCGGTGTAAGGCACCTTTTAAGAATACTTGAAGTCACTGGGTGTTTTTGATGATCCAAATAAAAAGAGAAAGTACAAAAAGTCACAACAAAACACACAAAAAAAACAGCAAAGACCATATCTGAATGAAATCAACTAAAACTGCCACACTGTTCAAAACAAATGTGCTTTAAAAGGCACGTTTTCATCTACAGCATCTAAAAGCAATACTACACATAAACAGCAGGAGGAGCCATTTCACATAAGCTTATAATTCAGCCCTAAAGATCGCTCCAATTAAAAAATTATGAACAAATCCTTTATGAGGTCCCTGAAAAGTAACTTTTCTCTGTAACACATCAGTAAAAACGTTGTTAAACAGGAGCTGGAGAAAGGAAGATGTTGAAGAACACAGCAAAGAGAAGGAAGACGATATAGGCCACTATACAAAGCCAGAAACGTGGGTCTTTGAGTAGCTTCTGATCGTAAGCACTGAAGAAGATGTAGCCGATGGTCATCCCGGCCACAATCCCTCCAAAATGAGCAACAAAGGACACCTAATAGAAGGATGATGAGGTTTTAGGTTTTGCCTTTCAGAATAATTACAGGTTAGCCAACATAACGACTGTCACCCACCCTCACTGAAATGTGACTCGTAAAACTTGCAGGACCAGTTTAACAACCAAACAAATGATGGGAGGGGGTTAAAGATAGAGGGAAAAGACACTGTTTTACTTTTTGTCTGCAGACCCAAGCACATAATGCTATCACTATACACTCTCCTGTAGTCGGGGAAGGTTAGCCAGATTAGCTGTATCTGCACTGAGGCTTCTTTTATGTCCAGAGAGATTTTAAAGTCCCTGTTTGTATATGGCTACTGCACAGCAGAAGCAAAATCATACCTTTAAGCCAGCCTGATCACCGAGAAATCTTCTGTAGAAGGCAAATCCGAAATCTGCACCAACTGGAGAAAAGAGTTTTAGCTGTAACACGTCTGAAGGTAATTACCTCAGTTACAAAAACAGGCCTGAACACACGTAGCAGAACCTACCGATGATTACAATGACGAGGATACGAAACACTCCAAGGAGAGGAAGCATCTCTCGGAAATTCTGCGGATTGAGACAACCACCGGGTCCAAAGATCAATACTTAAATTAATGCAGGTAGTAATTTACATAGTGAAAAGGGGGAATTGGTGATCTGCTCAGAAGTTCAGGAACAAATGTTGTGTTTCTTCGAAAATGGCACTGCAAACCATCAGCACCACACTGACAGTGGAGCTATTGTGCTTTTCCCTGTTTTCAGTCCTAAAAATCTGTTATGGTCATGCATGCTCATATTAAAGTTTTAACCAATGAGGTCAGCACATGTACAAATAATCCTTATGAGCCAAAAGTTCAGCTTTTGCTTTAAATGCTCAGTTTCAGGTCGTTTGTATGATGTAAAATGAGAGCAGATAGCTCTAATATGGTCATTTCAGGTAGACTGCTCTGACTGTCACTACTAGCAAAAACCTTCTGTTTACAGGCGACAGCCAGTAATAAGAAAGCTAGTTTAGTAAAGAGGCTAAACATAAAATGGCTTGTTTCAGAGAGGTTAGTCATTCATATTAAATTTTTGAGTTAAAGCCCCTGTAACATATAAGGCAAAAAAAGATTCTCTGAACTCACCACCACGGCGTTCATGAAGTAGCCTCCGAAAAGGGCATAAACACCACCAGAAGCCCCCACCAAGGCGCTGTAAGGGTCAAAGATGGAACTGGCCAAAGACCCTGAGGGAGAAACACACACAGCTTTACAAACTCACACAAACAGGAAAAATTAACTTCAGGAAGAGTTCAGCACTCAGGAAGGGACGCTTGCAAATAGAAGGGAGGACCTTGTGGTGCTTTGGCTTGACCATGCTAATGGCATATGGTAAGTTTATTAAATCAACCCAGAGTAGACATGTGTCTGATCAGGACCTCATTCTGGACTACTGCTGGAATTTCAGACTAAAGGCCTTTGAGAATTTCCTGGTCCTATCCAGGAGCTGTTTCAGGATGTCACTGGGGAAGTTTGAGCTCTTGTTGGCAGAGCTGGGACCACATCTGAGGGGGCAAGGAAATAATTTCAGAGAGCCCATTGGTCTGGCACAACATCCAGCTGTGTGTCTGAGGTAAAAGTGTGTTATTTTACTATTTCCATATCACTATAGTACCCTTTGTGCTCTGGAAGAGCACATGCTAAGCTTCTGTTCACCTCAACACTGGACTGGGATCTGCAAGTCACTTTAAGGAGGCAGCTCAAAGACCCGAAACACCCGCACATGCCCGGCATACACAAACTCATTTTATGTTTGTCTGTTTTTGAGGCCGGAAAGCGAGAGACAGAGAAAGGTGATTCTTACCTGCAAGGACACCACCGACATAAACCATCCCCACTTCAAACCCTTTGTGCACCAGCTCCAGCGGGATGCCCAGAAGCAGCTGCATCAACAGGTTTCCCACAATGTGCTGCACACTAGAAAATATGAGGTAGGCAATAAGTACTTGACTATGGAGGTGCAAAATAGCATGGTGAATAAAATAGCTGTTTAGTGTTATTAATAAAACAGCTGTGTGAACGTTGCTTAAAGAGGACCAAACACTGTTTGTTGTTGCAAGTTGCTCCAGGAAGAACTTGCGGGCTTGAGTCACAGCAATCTAGAATGGCTTTATTCATGGGCAAAAATGCTAAGGCACCAGCACAGAGTGTCCACAGCAATAAGCTCTATCTGACTGTGTGCCCAGAACATTCAGTTTACTGTTGCTTTTGGTGGCTTTCAGAGGCCTTGTTAACCCTAAGGAATACCTTACCTTACTTATGCATCTGCATAAGGCCACGACCGACTGACCCGCGTCCTCCAATCCAAATGACAATATCGGCTGTTTGTTCTAAAACAACCTATGTAACTGTTTCCAAAATGTGCGCCCCTGCATGTGGCTTTGCGTGTCATGGCAGTATATGACGTGGCAGTAGCTCTGAATGTAAAGCAAGTCACCTATGACTCAGAAGGCTGGTGGTTCAATCCCTGGCTGCTCCAGTCTGCTTTTCTTTGCACTGATTACAGCTTCAATCGTGTAATTAAAATATCTAAGAGCTCTTCAGATGCTTACCCAGCGTGGACAAACATGTAGGAGATAAAGCGCCATGCTTCCTGCCTGCAGTCAGGCTTGTAGGTTAAAGGGCTCTTCCAAATGCCTTCATCCAGGGTCACCCACTGCTTCTGCGGCTTCCACACAGCGTAGTAGATAAATACTCCCAGCTGATGAAGAAAACAGAGTGGATACAAAACTTTAGTGACTGAAATGCTGTGAAGCTAAGTCTAAAACGTCTGTGAAAACAACAAAAGAAGGGAATTAGCCAAACAGATGTTGAAGTTTGCTTTTTACTGAGGCCCCCCCCCCCCCCAATTTTGATTATTAAAAGTCATTTTTCGTG
>VOQJ01036596.1:2071-12195 GCA_015052665.1 Apistogramma diplotaenia | reverse complement strand
CGATGACCTATGAGTGCCGATCACTGCCGATCACCGATACCTATCAGATGGATTGACTGTAAATTAATTGGTTTAGTTATGAGTGCTACTGCTGGCTACAAGATCTGAAAAGAAGAACCACAAAATCACCATAATTTAAACAAAAACTGTTTTTTTACTCTCTTTTTTTCAGAGAATACAAACAAACTTGCAGGCACAATGCAACAACTATTCAGTTAAAAGTAAAAAAAAAATTTTTAAATTTAACTCAGTAACAATCTTTAACAGACTGAAAACAGTGAAGCTCTCAACAGGCTAAATAGTGCAAAAAGTCAAATGCCCTATGAATTCTATTATTTTTCGGGTTATTTGTTTATCTTTCTCACTGTCACGCTCATACGGGCGAGTATTAGCAAGTGTGGACTATGTTAACTGCCGTCTGACTGTTCAGACAGCAGTTAACCAAGCTAACCTGGACGCGCTGAGGGAGCTCGATGTAGTTTCTCATGGGAAGAAAGCGAGAATGAATAATGTAATTTTGCTCCGTGCGTAGAATCACCCGCGGGCGCTCGAAACTGCTACAGCGCGGGCACAGCAGACAATCTCGCGCGCGTGCTGGCTTCTTTGTACGCGCGGCTGCTGAGTTCTACGTGCGTGGAGTGTTGAATTTACTTGCGAGTAATTAATACTGTACTTGCGCGCGCGGAATGACTTTATTTATGCGGATTATGTATTTTCTCGCGCGTTACTTTTTTCCGCCATAGTTTATGATCTGCTCCCGCTACGCACCTACGCAACTACGGGGGATCGGCGGGATGATCGGCAATGGAAGGCATTTATCGGAAATTCCGATCACATACTTTTTCACGAAAATCGGCCGATTTTGATCGGTGGCCGATCGATCGGAGCATCCCTAGTTTTTAGCCATATCGCCCACCCCTAGCTATGACTGCTGGTTTTCTCTTTTAAATTTTAGGGTCTTTACCTTACAATTTAAGACTACTGTTGGTTTAAATTGGAATAATACAAAATCAACTGAATGAATGAATTAACTGAACTGAAATTGAATAAAACTCCTGAACAACCATTAAACCATCACCATCAATTTACCTTCCTTTTTGATCAAGCTTATAGCTGGGGCTGGATCAGGTGACCCCGAAACCTCCTCTGGTTATTCTGCCTAAACACTTGGGACAATGCCCTTTTATCTTTTTTCTCTGCTTACCTGGAGCATCTTTTCCAATGTTGGTGAAGCCATCTCTGGTGTTTAAGATGAGCACAGCCGCATGCTTAGTGAAAGAGGAAGCGCCAGCGAGGAGCGGGTGGTTCAAGGGCTCTAGAAATGAAAAGGGAAAAAAAGAACACAATAAAAACCTCACACAGTTGCAGTTAAATAGGAGATTAAATTAAATTATTGTATTTATTCATATACACAGCACATTTGCTTTAAAAAGGTACTGCACACTTAAACACGTTTTCTGAGCTGTAAGCTAAATGATATACAAGTCCACATCTATGCTGCTCCATTGGAAGTTTGTGAAACGGCACAGATCTTCAGATGCATACAGAGACTCATAACCCACAGGTATTAACACTTTTTGTCTAAACCTTCTCTTTAGATTCTGGTATTCAGTGATTTTGATTGGGAGTAAAAGCACCATCATTACCATTCTTTCCCATGCAGAGGGTCACAGAAAAAGATGGACATGGCAGAAACTGGGGCAGGTGCTAAAGCAGCTAATGAATACAGGTCCATCATGCACCACTGCACTAACGTGCTCCATCTCAAACAAATCTTCCTATTCTGTGCCATGAGAGTCACTAAGCTCCTCCCTCATGCAGTCCTCGTCGTCTCCTCTGACCTTCTCCCCACTTTTTAAAACAATTTTTAAGCAGTGGGTGGGGTTAGACTCAGAGCTGGGTTTGACACAAACAGACTGGTGTTAAGTGTTTAGAAACAGAAGTTCAGGGACAAATGATAGAAAGCCAAGAGCCAGTATGTTATATTATGTTGTTTGGCAGATTACTGCCATGGCTGATCACTGTGTGCATTGTTTTCTTTAAATACAAATTTGTCTAAATAGCTTATAAATGGTTGCTTTCTTGCATCAATTCTTGTACACTGGCACAGCTGAAACGACACTGGTTAATCACTCTGTACCACTTCTGACTTTCCAGCCAGCTTTCAGCAGGGCACTATTCAAGGGAGCGGGGCTAGTTTGTTACGCAAAGGTTAATTTAACCTCTGAGTCATTTACTGGAGCAACAGAATGAACTTTCTTTAACAAACCGTCCCCTGCTGCTACCTGAAGCAGCTGACTGACTCACTGTCAAAGCTCAAAACAGACTGAAATCATTTGCATAAATTTGGTTTTACAAATTCTGAAATCCCCCAGAACCAAATCCTAACATAGGGATCAGCAAACTGGCTCTGCATCAGGCTCCACAAACTCACACTGGTCCAGATGCAGTTCAGCTACAGGCATTTCTCAGTTTTTCCCATCTGGATCCGTTTAATCCATTTATAGTGGTTTGCAGTTGGTATTTCTCATTCAAAATGGCTCGCCCTTCAAAACTACACTGGAAAGCTTAGACCTTTCTTATACCATTTTTCCCTTTACTTTACATGCACTCACATATAACCAATGAATTCTAGCTGTACCTAATGAAAATTCAATTTGGGTAAATGATGACTACAGACAAAATATTAAAAAATTGTATCAAACTAATTCTGTCTGGTGATGATGACAGAGCGGCAGGTGCCAATTAAAATGACTTTTCTTTCCATTTTTTAAATAAATATCATGGTCAGAACTGACAAATTCATTGCTCATTCCACTGGATTTAAAAATGGAGCTTCTGATCTTTATGTACCCATTGCCATGGTGAATTGTGGTATCAGTGCTCCTCTGATGATGGCTTTCTTTCCCTACTCATGTGCTTAGCTCAGAGTTAACTGAAACAATTCTGATCAGCTGTTCTGCATCAGGACAGTCAGAGTTACCAATCTCAGAGATGATCCTACTTCCTGGAAGCTGATGCTGCAGATTCTGTTTACAAAGCTCTGGTTTTCTGCTGATTTCTACTTGAATAAATCTTTTCTTCCTTGTGACCCCATCAGCTGCCAGTAACAAAACCAATGTTTTGACATAAATCAATTGAGATTTAGGCAGCTTATGTGTGAATGGAGGCTGAAACTGACAGGAACAGGATTTAAAATTAAAAAACAACTTTGGAAAAGTGCTTTAAAAACAAAGAGAGAAGGAAAACTGACCCAATATCTGCCTGTCCGTTTCCCATCAACAGGCACATTCTTTAAAGAAGCAGTGCGAGTATCGCTGCACTTCCCTTTCTGAAGGCTCGTGCAACAAGCGTAACGCACACTAATGCAAATGCAGAGAAACTTCATGTGTGACCTCGACCCACCGAGACTCAGAACGAGTTTGTTTTTTGCTGCAGCTGCAACAACTTCCGGCCCCAGAAAATAGTGCAGCAGCATCTCCAGGCCGAGCAGCTGGATGGAGGGGACTGCAGAGGAGAACTGGATGCTGGAGTTCAGGCTCATCCGGGATGAGTTAGGTGTGCTGTTGAAGCCTGCAGTTCCTGCTGCAGACAGAAAAAGAACCCCATCAGTGTCCTCACTCACTCTAATGCAGCAAGTGTCTGCTTAAGTTGAAGGAGTAACTGTACCAGTCTTAGGTGTAGAAGGAGTAACAGCACTATTTTGAGGGACACTTCTAGAAGGAGTGCCTGGTATGGAGGAGGAGTCAGAGCCGATGGTACACTGAAGCAGAGGTACAGAAACCTGGAAACACAAACACACACACACACACAAACTATTACATCAATCCAAGCTGTAAACATGTAAATGTATGATTAAGCCACATGAAAATATATAAAGTCTATAAAAAGTTGAAGTGATGACTGTAAATTGCTGAATTTGATAAACTCCGTTACGAGGATTTAACATATTTACCCACACTGGTGTTACACAGACCAACGTGTATAATGTGTGATCAGTACAAAGAACCAGCATTAAAGGGGTCCCAGTATCAGACTGGCCAGGAAATCATTTGCATATGAACTTGGGAAAATGTGCATATTTTTGATACGCAGTGATGCTCAACTGCTTCTGACTCGACCTTAAACACACGAGCACATCAGTGTGAGGGCTGTGCAGAGCTGCAGCCAATCCTCTCTGGCTAGAAGCAAGAACTGCAAGAAGAAAAACACGATGTGTGGAATAAATATTTTGCAAAACAAACAAACTGGGACTCTAACCTGATCAAAGTTGGGTGACAGGTTGGGCCCGAGCTGGACCACAAGGTACCACCACACCTCCACCTTGGTGAGCAGCAGGGCTTCTGTTCTGACGTGGATGGATGTGAGGGGCTGCATCAGCAGCTTCATACGTTTAGCACTGCACAAGATGTCTTCAGGAGGACCACACACACACACACACACACAAGTGTAAAACTTCAGTTTGAGCACTGGACTTCATATTAAAAACAGGACTAATCTGAAGGGGAAAAATAGAGCTGCTCACCTGGATTTAAAGCAAAGTTATCTATGAGGCTCTTCCAGGCGAGGAAGGCTATCTTCTTTATAGTAGGAGACGAGCTGCGGAAACCAAGCTCCTCCAGGTGCAGCAGCGAGTTGATGAAGGGACCTCCTCTGTGCAGCAGCTGTACAGGAGACACATTTAACTTGGCTGATCAGGCTATTTTTTAGCAAAATACTAAATGTTTCCAATGTTTTTGGCATTTTTAGCAACCCCAGTGGGCCTTTACTGGAGTTATGAGAGTTGATGGAGGAAAATACACATATTTATTAAAACGTCAAAAACCAAATATGCAGATTTTACCTTCCCGAGCAGTTTCACAAATAAAGGCCACAGCTTCAGGACATTGGTTTCATTCTTTGACATGAAAAGTTTCTGCAGTTCTGGGATCAGTTTCTATGAACACACACACAGGCAGGTGAGCAGAGATCACAAGTCATTTTCAGCTGGGCATATCTGTGCAGCAGGAGAATGGGTCATATTGGCAGAAGAAATCCTTCTATATAATAGGGCTGCAACTAATGACGATTTTGATAGTCGCTTAGTCGTCAACTATTGAAACGATTAGCCGACTAATCGGATTATGAAACATTTACATTTAGCATAAGGTTATTTAAAATGTGGCAGTAAACACATGGAAGATGGATACTTCATTCTAAAATGTCCCTTCAGGGGTTCCAGCAGAAAAAAAAAAGGGAGAAAAAAAAAGACGGACTTTTGCAAGATCTCGCAAAACTTTACATTTCATGTCCTGTACTTCCACGTTAATCTTGATGCGGTCCGCCAGAATCAGCGAGAGACAGCCAGCAAACATCGCTTTTAATTTATAATCCAGCAGTTAATGTTGGCTGTAACCAGGCCACACCTGTACAGGCAGGAAGGGACAAACCTGGCTGAACATCCTGTTGCTGCAACATGCAGATATTTGAGGTCCGCTTTGCAAATTTTGCAGATAAGTTAATTTTTTCCTTTGTTGAGTGTGAAACCGTCCCAACCCTCGGATCGTCTGTCACACCGTGTTGTTTCACCTGTACACGTGTCTATGGTTTCCCAGTAACGACTAATTGTCGCAGCCCTACTATATAAGCAATTGTGTATTATAATCAAACCATAAACTAACACAAACACTGACACTAGTGTTTGTACGCAGAGGTACTCACTGTGGACATCATTGATTCAATGACAGCAGCCACCTCCGTCTGTTTTTCCAGTAGGAGGGGCATACCCATCTCCATGGCTGCAGCAGCCCGCAGACGCACCTTGGATGCAGAGTGAACCACCAGCGGGATGACCAAGTTTGCCCACTGCACTGCTCCTTCACCCATCTGAGCGGGGACCTGCTCCAGCATCCTGTAAACAGCAGCATTATAGAGTCACATATTGTTATGATGAATGATGCTGCATTATACATGTTTTAGCAGGGACATCCCAAAGTACATGTGCAGTACTTAGGCTGCATTTCAAAAGACAGGCCAATGATGAATTTCTCACCACCTAAAGGAAACTGACAAATTTAATGTAGAATAACCAAAGTCTACAATTTTACATCTAAACTGAAATGGAAGCTGCACCAGTGGAGAGCACAACCACATTATCTGGAAACATTATCTAAAACGTGCAATTTCTTTGCACTGCTGGAGTCAGCTGAAATTTTGTGACGTGATTTATTGAGCTGTTCAGCTGTTCTCAGTTACTGCTGTAGTCAGAGTCTATCCCAGCTCACATAGGGCGACAGGCAGGGTACACCTGTACAGCCTGTCGCAGGGCCAACACAGAGAGACAGACAGCCATTCACACTCACATTCACACCTATGGGCAATTTAGAGTGATCAATTAACCGAACCCCAGTAAGTGCATGTCTTTGGACTGTGGGAAACCCACGCAGACACGGGGAGAACATGCAAACTCCACACAGAGGGAGGAATCGAACCCAGACCCTCCAGATGTCATTCTGTGAGGCAGCAGTGCTAACCACCACGCCACCGTGCTGCACTCATTTTTATATATTAATTTTTTTTAACTAATTTTTATATTTTTTTTAAAAAAAACATCACATTCTGGAAAGATGGAGAACCCGCTAAACTGGCTGCTTCAATACTGTGTTTCGTTCGACACATTTTCCTCAATGCAAAGTAAGAACATCCCATAAAGCACCTTTAACCGAATAGAATGTCTTTGTCATTATACATAATGTACAGTGAGATTGGAGGAAAGTACGGCAGATTAAGTCTGACCTCAAATAAATCCTACCTGATGATGACGTTCAAGGCCTCATGCTCCATTACCACAGAGTGTATGTCCTCTCTTTTCCACACACTCTCCAGAGTTCCAAGTATGGACGGCACCTGAGAGCAGAAGCAGCAACGTGCATCAATACAGCAGCTTTGAAAACACCTTCACTGCTTCACTGCTACATTTTCAGTAGCAGAAATGTGATCTGAAATGTAGCACGCGAGGCTCACTTTGTTAGCCACTAATTCTGCAGGAAAACTCTGTTTGGAAATGACCCATAATGCTCTGGTGCAAGTGTTCTTATCAGTCGACTTCGCCACCAGGGAACAAAGTGCTGACAGGATATCTGCTGCAAAGAGTTCTGCAAAAAAACAAAACAAAAGATAAATAAAAACAAAACAGGGAAAAAAGTTTAATCCAACCAAGTTTGATGTGCAATAACGACAAAACAGATCAACTTACCTGACACTCCAGAGACAACATGAGAGTGGTACACGCAAAACCCCAAGGCTTGTAGGGCAGCTTGGCTCAGCTCAGCGTTTGGACTGGTTATGTGATCCTGGAAATGGCATGAGACAATTAGGAGCAGAAATTTTAAAATGCAAATGGAAAACTTAAGTTTCCTGAAGATTTAGGCACAGAAGACTCACCAAGATGGCTTTACCCAAGCGAGGAAAGTGCTTTTCAACTGCAGGGAGGAACTGGCGCCCCTCCTCTCCACTGAGCCGACTGTATGCAAAAAACAAGAATTATTCTGTCACTCGTGGTCCAGTCCTAACCAAGATCAAACTCTGAAGAGCTAGTAGCTTACTTGGCGATGGTGAGGTAAGCATCTGTCTGTTCTGACTGTCCAGCAGTGTTGTCCTCCAGAGACTCAAGGAGAGGAAGGAAACTGGAGGTGCTCGGAGGCCCTGCCGTCGCCATCATTATTACTCAACTTCTCGCCTTTAAAGAGGAGGTGCAGAAAGGAGGAGAAAACATCAGGAAAATGGGAACATAGACAAAACTGTATGTAAAGGCCCTGTGATGGACGGGTGACATGTCCAGAGTCTCTGGAGATTGAAAAAAAAAAAAAGGGCAACTGGACTTCTTGTTGTTTCTTGAAGCCGTTTCACCTTTCATCTGAAAGGCTTCTTCAGGTCTCAAACCCAAAAGTGGAGACTTTTGATCTGGACGACTGAGAACCTATACAGACTCATGTCCACAGTGTACCCTACACCCCTGGATCAGCATTAGGATTGCTGACCAGTTTCACAGCATGCGATGGTATTAAAATGCACAGTTATCATACCGTGGGTGTTTGCTTATTAGCAGTAATAAGGGAAAAAGGCAAACCAAAGGAGAATCTCGCACATGCACGCGCAGCTCCTCTGTCTCGGCTGCCCCTTGGTTAGTGGCGCTGCTCTCAGGCACACAGCCGTGAAAATGGCAACAGATTTAAAGAGTCTCCATCCTGCTAAAAAGAAAAGCTAAACTAAAATGAGCAGTGTGGGATTACTTCAGATAGCCACCAAATGTACGTGAGGATGGCTATCCCATTTTTCAAACAGTGTGGAAGAAAAGTGGCCACTAAAGGAGGGAATGCTTCAAACTTGCTCTCACATCCACGAGAACACCATCCCTCCGTGGGGACCTCATTAATACCGGTCTCTCTAACAAAAATGTGTTAAATGTTGACTATAAACCCCGTCCATGTTTCCTCATGCTCGGTCCACATGCTAAAAAGGACCACCAGCAAAAGTGCTGAGTCATCCGTACTATACACACGCTGGTGCCCGTGAAGCGCACGCTGTGCTGCATGCGCACGTACGTGTTAAGAGCCTTTCCAGATTTAACTCACAATTTACCTGCGTTCATTTTAAAACTTTGCCGTGTCTATTTTACATCCCTTAAATCAGGCTCGGCACGAAAACCTTAAGAGTGAAATCTGTATTATGAGGATCATGTCAGAAGTAATCCCCTCTGTCTGCAGTATCTGGTTTTTTAAAAACAAACTTAGCAATAAGTACAATAAAATAATCATATCATATCATTCACGATAGTAAAAGTAAAAAAATCTTGCCCGGGAAAATAAATGATATCATGATATGCTAACTTCATGACGTAAATTCGTCACCCCACCATGCATCGGATTACACTCACGTGGGTCATGCAGCAATATTCAAGCTGTAAAGACATAGGCACACGTGGCTGAAAGCGTCATTTCTGAAGAATTAAATTCCAAGAAAGGAGGAACATCAGAGCTACAAACGAGCAGATACAGAACAGACCACAGTAATATGCACAGAGTGCAAGAAGCTCGTCATTTCGAAACGGGGAAAGTTCGACAGCTAACACTACACAACCAAAACAAGGTGAGTCAGTGCAGCATCGCCGAATCGCTCGCCAGCTGAATAAATCAAGCAAGCGTTGTAAATCTATTACCCGAGCTGTCACAATTTCTAAATAACAGAAGGATAACTTTTATTTTTTATACTTTGAGACTGAATACTTTACTAAATAAAGTATTTGGAGTAAAATTAACCAGTTTTTTTTTTTTTTTGCTCGTTTTTTTAGTTTTTATATAGTAGTGCCAAGTGACCGGGTAAGTTCATTTTATCAAATGAGTAACGATGATTTCGGGAGGGTGGGGTTGTTATATCGCAAAATTTATCGTTATCGTCAAAATGCTTTGAAATATCACGATATTATGTTTGAGCCATATCGCCCACTCCTAGTCCACATTTCTCTTTCATTAACCATCTGTGGGTACATCCACACTTGGGATTTGCCCTCATATACTTGGGTATAAGGGGACTAGTTTTTATAATTTTTTGGATTTTTCCATTTAATCTGCACACAAATATGTAAAATGTCCATTCAGAAATCAAGTTTATTATCTAATCATCCTTACCAACACGCCTTGAAACCCATCTCACATTAGTCAGTTAAATTTACAGTGTGTGTGTGTGTGTGTGTGTGTGTGTATACACAATACTTTTGTCCGCTGGCATGTATGCACACAATTCACGTGGGTTACACAGACATTAAATGGCCACTTTCATTAGTACATGTCATTATATTTTCAGATATACTAATATTTGTCAACACTGCCATATCTGTGCATCATTAACAGTCTTTCTGACACATATTTGGCCTGTTTCTGGACAAATATCCCCATAAAAATATCTTCATTTTCTACTGTTGATGCTCTTCCCGATATAACTTCAACTTTCTTTCTTGTGAGTCATTTGGATATTTTACACTGTTCTATTTATATTGTGCAGTCTTTCTGGGCTCATTAATGCTTCTTATACCTAATTTTTGAAATGCAGCAGGCACACACCTCAGAGCTGTCACACTCCAAATCAAG
>VOQJ01036576.1:28441-45238 GCA_015052665.1 Apistogramma diplotaenia | reverse complement strand
CGTGGCCCTTGGCCCCAGAAAAAAAATGGGTCCCGGGGAGAGGCCGCCCCCCCCCCCCCCAACATGAGTAATCCTGGTCACACCCTAAGCAAGCACCAACTGGGTGAAGCTTAAGTCTAACCCTCCTGCCTCTGTGGCTGGTATGGCTGAACTTGTTGGGCCTGCTGTTCATCCCCAACATCAGAACATCTAGACTGAGATGGAGGTTTCTCAGCCAGGGAGAAGATCTCACACTGTAGTCTCCGTTACAGCCTCCGGACTCCTGGGAATACACTTTCCTAACTGCTGCAGTGGGAGGCAGCTTGTCAGGCTGGTTGACCTTCCCAGCTGTATGGACCTGAGCTCCTGCTGGAACACTGACGAGCATGCCCCGCCCCTTTGTAGCTTGAGTTCATATCGTTTCAATACGATATAAAGATGTAAACGTTTTGGACAAATTCACAGCACTTTAACTAAAAATGAGATCAAACAAAAAAGTTAAACTGAAATCATAATAAACATCCTCACAGCTGCAGACAGTAAGCCTGAGACTCCAGACTACAGTTGTTCATTTAAAATCCACTGCACTTCTGTGTAAAGAAAACTTACTTTCCAAATGCTCAAGGACCTGACTGAACCTGCTGTCACTAGGTTAACCATGACGGAGCGGGTTCTCCTGCAGCTCCGTGTTCGGTCCCGCAGTAGAACCCACCACCGGGCTTCAGGGTATTCCAGGTCAGGGCCTGGCTTCGCTTCCTGCTTTCGAGTTTATGAGATCGAGTTTATTGCTCATATAGGATTAACACTGCAGCTCCAATAAGTGCTCGTATTAAACAAACAGGCAGAGTTTAATGGCTGTGTATTTTTGTCATTATCATTTACGGCCTCGTGTCCTAATCTGAGGAAAGGCTGACGGACGCTTCACATTCCTGCAGGATGACAGCACGCCGGCTGTAAAAGGGCCCGACGAGCTGCAGGTAAACACTCAGGAGTTTTATTCCCCAATAAAGTGTGGTTAAAGCGATGACATTAATGGTTTTTTTCAGTCAAAGTTTTACGTCTTCTTTCCATAAACTGCGACTGGCAGATCGACTGTTCCTGCTATAATGAAATCACCTTTGGAAATTTCATTTACACAAACGTGTGTTTAACTGCTGTAAATCTGTGCAGAGCAGAAACAGCTCAGAGCCTCCAACAAACAGGACAAACTCCAGATCGCTAATCAGCATAAATCCGCTTTTATTACCAGCAGTGGCATTAAAGTCCGGAGAAATGATAAACATTTATTTCACCATCTGGGAATCAAACATTTTATAATCCAGAAGTTTCAACAGAATATCAGGCAGAGAAATCTCTCATTTGGTTCCGATCTTCAGCCTCCGAGCTGATAACTCCTACTTTGACTTTTCAACACCAACAAAGTAATCAAAGTAACCTAATCTTGGTTTATTGTGCAGCAGCATCATAAAAACAGGCCCAGGCTCCCTTCAGTTTGGGACAGAAGGCAGTGATGGTGTGCAGACTGCACCAAAGGAGTGTTTAACTGTTATCTCCACCACAGGGGGGCCTCTGCAGACGTCCGCCCCCTCCCCTCTGGGTGTCAGCCTCTGGCAGGTATCACTCAGCTCAGGGAGCCTCAGTGAGGACCTGCAGCCTCTGATGTTGGTCCTTGCTGGAGAAATGAATTAAAAATGTCCTCTTTCCCAACATCAGTTTGATATTATCAGCTTTAGATTGAGAGCAGAACTTTTCCACTTTTATGTGACACATTTCAAATATTCTGTCTCTTCAGGTTTCTCGTGCACACACTGAGGTGTCAGACATGATCCTGACTTGTTTTTCCATCATAGTTTCTCTCATTTCTGTTAAGCTTTTGGCAGCAGCATCACTCACACAGGTCAGCAGCTCTCTGGCAACACCTCAGTGCTGTAACTGACACACTTAAAGACACGAGTGGCCCTTTATGACCTTTTCTTTGCTGTGTGCACTGATCCACCACAGCTTTAAAGACTCTACTACAATGCAGCATTTAGCTGGGAAACCCTGACTCCTGGCATTCATCAGGAACTTGCACTGACAAATGCCACCCACATAAAGCCTTTTGCAGACCGAGCACATCAACCACTGCAGTGGAACACACACTTCCACCACAGATCCCAGTCTGATCAAGCAGTCGCAGGATGTGCTGGAAGAAGCCCAAACCACAGAACCGAGGGGATCTGCTGCAGACAGCACAGGGCGCCCCAGGGAGACTTTGTCTTCTTTTAATGGGACTCACTTGTTTCCATTTACTACTTTACAGGTTTAAGTGGGAAAGAAAGCCCAGAAAAACATACTAACGGGCATGAACAGTGACAGAGGTCAGCCAAGCCAACAGCAACAGCTTGTTATCCTGCAGCTGACTGTAAATGTAGTCAGTTTGCCAGGACACATGCTGACCATGACAAAAGGAGAAGCGGCTTCCCCTCTAAATAATACGGAGGACTGGAAAACACCTATCTGAGTCCAAATCAATAGTGAATCACCCTTTTGGGTGAGAGGCTGGTGCTCAGGCTCGTGCACGAGTCTGAGCTGAGAGGGTAAACTCTTGGCCTCCCTCCCCTGAAACCTCGCAGGAAAATAGGACCAACACCCCCACCTGAAGCCTCAGACTGCACTCACAGTCAGCTGGCTGAGAGCCCAAAGTGCTAAAAGCTGCAGCTCGTAGCACACGGGTTGACCTGGGGTGTATCCTGAGCTGCAGATGCACGTGCTGCTTTACATCGTCTGTCATTTAATGTCACATTTCTGATGTCGCAGTGGTCAGACAGGCCATTGCCATCACACAGATGCTTGTGAGGGTGTTCTGGGCCTGACTGGGTAAGTAATGATTTAAGAAGCAGGGTTATGGCTGTGAAGGGCCACATTAAAATACAAGCCATGCTAAACTTAACTGAGTAGTTTTTAAAGTCATTAAATCATACAAAAGAGAATATAAGTAGCTGCCAGGTGCTGCTAATCAAATGCGCCTGATTACCCATCAGCGAGCATGAACACGTCTATAAAAGCAGAGCTTTGGCAGTGTGCTGGTCTGGACCATTCAGGTCCAACAGTCTTCCCAGGAGTGGGCGCCCCACTAAATTCACCCCAAAGATCTCATGAGACCCCACTGCGGTGTGACAGGCCTCAGTTAACACATTAAACACACATCAGCACAAACACCTCGGACCAGCTGTCAGCACCATGAGGCTACAGCCGAGGGCTGAGTGGCTACAGCTGAGCTGACCCATCCAATCATGAGCGAGTTCACATCAAAGTAAAATATTGTATTATAAATTAGTATCACCTCAGATGTGTTCTTGAAGAACATCTTAAGCCTTTGACTTTACTGCTTCAGAGCTGTGCTGTTATTCTAAAAGCCATGAATTACTGGGAGGGGCTGACAGACCCTGGGGGGGTGAGACATGCACTGTCCCACAGAGAGGTAAAAGTCAAATCTATGTAAACATCTGTGGCTGCAGAGCACAAAGTAAAGAAAAGGCTGATGGGATGTGTCTGTGTGCTCCGAGTGCTTTGGGGGTAAACGGCAGTCAGCGGTTGCCACTTTCACGTAGTTTTAAGTTTCCCCGTCTTGGGCGGTCCGAGTGTGGACACTTGACTTCTGTTGGCATGGTGATTTTTCAGGAAGAGGGAAATCTTCCTCCCTGTGGCCTCCACTTCAAACTCAGCAGGGTCGCACAGGGTAAGCAGTTCGCTTTGATATAAAAAGCTGCATTGGTTAAACAGTAAAGCAGCTGGCATGTGTCTTTCAGGCTGGAACAGACAGGATGAGGACTCTGGAACTTGAGACACAGCACAAAAAAACCTCTTAATTAAAAAAGTTAAACTTGAGGTGGAGAAAACTCAGTGACATCTTTGATTCGTCTGGAATGCGAAACAACTGAACTTAAATGTGTTCTTTTTTCCAGGAACGGGAGAGGAATAACTGGGAAATCAAACTGGAAAAAGGACTTTCTTCAGTAAACAAAAGCTGATGTGATGGCATCTCTCTCAGCTCTGCCAGCGGGGTGGCCTGGTCGAACAGGGCCCAGCGTCTCCTTCCTTACTGCGGCTGCACCGGGAAGAACCACACTGGCAGAAGTGATCCAATCAGGAAGCACTCTGACAACACTGAAAACGATGCAGCCCTGGTTTTAGTGAGGGCCTTATTGAATGTATTTTACACCCATGAAAGGGGCGGGGCATTGAATGCAGTGCAGTACAGATACAGCACTGATGGTCACATGTCATCTGTAAATCCTGTGATGGGCACATAAACGAATGCTACAAGTCTGAATCTACAAGTTATCGGTGCTAAAGGTGGTTCCACAAGCTGCTGAGAACCTTTGAAGAACTGAATCCTTCCAGTGAAGACTGAACAGTATTCCTTGAAGAGCCCATCTCCGGACTAAAGTCGTTTTAGTGCGACTCACGAAACATCCAAACAGGTCAAAAATCCAGACCTGACGTTAAAGCCCGTTTACTTAGAGCATCACCATCTGTCCAGCCTCCTCACCATGATGACCACACATGAACGGGAACCGTGCCGACCCCGATCATGGGAGCGTTTATTTATAGTTCCAGGAGATGAAAAACTCTCGCTGGGGCAGCTTCCCTCCTCCTCTGGTGCTGCAACCACTTAGTTGACTCAGAAACATGATGGATAGAAAATTATTCTGGAACAATTTTTACAAGCTGCTCATCATTTGGTCATTTTGCGTTTAAAAACACAAACAAAAGAACTTGTGGTTTGAGCTTCTCCAAACTGAAATCCGGCTTTTGAAAACGCGTGGTGGACATTTTTCTCCTTTGACATTACGTAGACCAAAACTGGAACAGAAACTGGCAAATCATTCGATAATGAAAACAATTTCAGTCAAAGATCTAATCAGGAGCCATGAAAGTAAATAATGCTGAAGTGGAGGATTAGAAGGCTGCACTTCCCCACTTCCCCTCTGACCTGCATGCTCTGCTGTAACAGCACAGACGTATTAATCATGCAGGTTCTCAGTGTTGTACAAGTCTCGGGTCGACGGTGTGAGGAGCCGGTGGAGCTTCCAGCACGTCTCACTGCTCTGCGTCTGTAATGCGATGCTGAGTGTGAGGAGGCGGCAGCGTTACATCACTTCCAGATGTTTTTGGTTTCAGAGCTACTGACCCTGCAGCCACAGGCGGGCCATATTTCAACTTCATCCACTCAGCGGTTTGTAGATTTTGGTAAACAAATTACAAAAGACATTTCTAACAGAATGGGTAAGCCAGTAAAACTGCGCTGCCATTCAGGGCTATAGTCAACCACAGAGTGCATGTATCAGATGGATGGAGCTAATGTGATGTCACCCTTTGGGTTTGGAGCATTCTGAAGCATCAAAGTTACCATTTTTGCAGCCAAAAGTGACCTTATTTGAATCAGAGGGTGGAGCGATGAGCTATCAGCTAACACTAGCTAGCTTTGAGTCTATATGCTAATTAGTCCACAGTAACAGACTAATTTACTCACCAAAATAAAAGCCCAAATCTCTTGGATGGCCTGTACCACAGCCGTTACATCACGTGTCACATGATTCCATTAAAAGGCACCAACAGCACAGTGCAGAGGTCCAGTTCAGCCACTCGAATTAGCATTGGTCAGACATCAGTTGGCTACAGCTGCTTTTCACAGCCCTCGCCCCACTGTATGCACCAGTTATTAAAAAACACAAAACCTGCAGCTTCACGTTTATATTAAAATCTAAACCCAGCTGACGTGTTCAACTGTCAGTATCTACAGGAATATTAAAAGCACGAAGGAAAAATGAAGGTGTTGTTTTGGCAGCTGATTAAACTTGATTTCTCAGAGCTGATGTGGGAGAGCTGGCTGAGCCTGCAGCGGCTCCACTCGCCTGGTTATTAAACTGGATTTGATGGCTCGTGCTAAATGAGCTATTAAAAACAGCACTCCATCTTCTCTGTGCCACCTTCGCTGCCAACTCCTCAGTTAGGAAAGTAGCTATTGGCACTCCTCAAAGTCACTAAATGACATCAGCTCATTTGCATAATTGGTCATTTGCATGAAACAGTTTTTGAGGCCGTAGGAGGGAAAACATGTTGAACTTTATGAAATGACTGCATCCTCATACAGCACATTTGTTAATCCACGGTCACAAATGTGAAATTAAAAAGCTGTGGGTTTGTGCGTGATTCGGTTGCAGTATGGACACAGAGTGGCGTGTGTCCGCCTCCTCTCACAGTGAGAGACGCTAACGTGGAAGTGCTGGCAGAGCCTTCACCTCTATAGTATAAGAGGGGGAGGGCTGGAAACAACAATGGAATTGGATCCATGTGTAGGGCAGCAGTCCTGGGTGAAGATGGAGCAGAGGAGTGGTACGCCTTTATCGAGTGTAATGTGGAGAAGTGGGTGTGGCCTGGCTTGACCAGACATGTCTGTTGGTCAGATCTCTGAGTTTGGTGGGAAAGATGGTATTGAATGCTGAGCTGAGGTCAAACAGCATTTGTGCAGATGTGTGAGCAGAGTGCAGCACTGTGGGCACTGCATCCTCTGCACTTCTGTTGCTATGGAAGCCAAACTGAGCTTTTCAGGGGTGCCAGGACTTGTTGCTTTATGGACATCGTAACAATGCGTCTTAGTGCTGCAGGGTGAAAGTCACTCAGGCACCGTGGATTCAAAGCATGATGGCTGAGGGACAGGTTGAAAATGTCCATCTAAACTGTTGAGTAGATGCTCTCAGCACACGACTGTGGATGCCTCCTGAAACTGGCAGCCTTGCACGCTTCGATCCAGGCACGGTCTGGGTGCCCCGTCTGGGGTCGAAGTTGGAGATGTGCTCCTCTACTCGGGTTTCTTTGGATGTGCTGGAGACCTGTGCATCATCTGCTCACACAGAGATCTCAGGGTTGAGTCGAAGGTTCATAATGTAACTGGAATAGTTCGACATCTGTTTTCAGAAAGTTAAGCTGGACGACATCACGGAGGGTACATTGATGTTTCATGTGTGTCTGGTTTGGAGCCAAATTACACTTTAAAAGCTTTCAGTCACAGTTGAGTTTGGACACGTTGTTATAGGATAAAAACGGTCGAGTGTCAGACTGATGAGAGTTCATTCAGGCCATCACAGCACAGCTGTAAATTCTCCTGCTGTAAATTTGAATGAATGGCGACCCGTCTGTGGCTGTGCATCACGACCTTTCACAAGACACATTAAGGTGATTAACGAGCTTCTTCCGTAGCTAATGGAAGTGATCCGCTGCGGACCAACCACAGACTCCTGCAGTAAGCTGGCAGATGTTATCTCAAACTATCCGGTTGTGCTGGATTGTGTCAGCTTGGAGTCTGAGCAGAATCTGACATTTCGGTGCTGGAACGTTCAGGGTTTTAACTCTGAACTCCCTCTCATCCCCACTTCCTCTCATGAACCTGCTGCCAAAGGGAAACCTCCCAGGCTGACCTCCCAGGAGAGGCCGGCCGCTGCGTCTCTGTGACGGAGCTGACGGAGTCCAGAGCTGCAGCCTGACGGGGGGCAGCAGCTCGTAACCTCCCCGTGCTGCAGCTGCATCAACGAGCTGCTGTGGGCTCATTTGATAGGGCCAGTAAACATTGGTGTTAATTTCCTGTAACCAATTCTGGCAAATCCCAGTCAGCGTGCTGCAGATAACATTTCCTGCTGCTGGTGTTCTGGTGTCATAGCTGTTGGAAAACAGGACGAGTCCTGATGCAATCAGGCGATCAATCACACACCCTGGCTGCAATTTCTATAATCGATTCACTGTTTATTCATTCATCAAGTGGGAAAAATGCCTGACATATCTGAGTGTAAGTGTGAGGCCTCGCTGCTGTGCTACATGCCTGTAATCTGATTTTCTTTCCAAAGGAAACGATAATGATCTGAAGATGTTATTTCATGTTCTGGCTCTCATTTCATAAACTAAAACATTAATCAATCATAAAAACGATGACGAAATGTCTCTGAGGCAGTTGGATTTTTCTGCAGATCAAAAGTTGAAGGAATAATCCTGCAGATCCTCCGCTGATTTCTGCTGATTCCAGTTACAGTCGCTCTGAATAACCGAGTGAAACTATAAACTTTAAATTGCAATAGTTTGTCATAATAAATGTTAGCTGAACCAAACAAGCTGTGTGACAAAATATATACAAGTTACCTTCCAGTTAATCAACGATGAAAATCAATCACCACAAGGAGCCACCAATCAGAAGCTTGTTTCAGACAGGCCAGACCAAAGTAACTAATAGCTTATTTTTAACTCCACATCATACAAAGCTACTCTCATAGGGTAGAAATATGGAGCTGAAAACTAACAGAACAGATCCACTTTAAACTTCCAAAGCAAATGAACCACAAACACAGATGTTTAAAGCCAAGCCTCCACTTCCTGATAACCAGGCAGCATCAGCACCACTGCCTAGAACCATGGACACATGCATGTGCATGTATGGGTACTGCACAGGTCCTCATGCTGCCAAAGAAACCGACCTACTGGGCCAAGCAAGAGCTGTAGTTCCAGGGGACTGAGACACTGATCATTGGGCCCTGTGGGTTCTGGGATGGAGCCTTCTTGGACCCATTCCCACAGATGCCCACAGTGGACCTGGGAAATTTGAAGGTCAGGTCTCTTTGGGCTCTTTGTCATGTTCTGGAGCTGATTCTGTTTAGGTAGAAATGATCCATCCACATGAGTCCACCCACAGTGTGGGTGCAGAAAACCCAGAGTACAACACGATGTGTCAGCAGTATGATTTACATTAGACTTTCATGTTTGTTTAATAAGCTTATTAAAAAGGGACAAAACAGGGTACCAGTCTGATAATCTTGATGGGAACAAGAAGGCTGAAACTGAGCTATGCAAACCCATCTGGGACCCTCCACAGCAAAATAATGCACACTGGTATCCAGTATTGATCAGAATTCAAGTAAAAACATGCTCTTTATTAGTACGTCTGGGATGGACGCATGCTTATACAATCAGTCCATATCTGTGCGCTGGGCTGGACGCGCTACGAATCTAAAACTTCCACCCAGAATACAGAGAAAATGAGGTAACCACGAAGTACAACAGTACAACCACTGTTACAAAGGTGGGTCACGTCCGCTTCAGCGCCAGCTATCAGTAATATCATCAGCGCTGAAGAATTCAGCAATCAGCACTGGATATGTAAGCCAGTGGACGGCAATTGACTCCTCGAGAGAATAAATCACAGGCTGGACGTCCAAACTGCAGGTGCATCGGTCAAAAAGAGATTAATATCAAGAGACCAGCCCGGAAAATTAGGATGACTTCTGCCAAACCACATAATTCACTTCTGGCACATCATAACATCAGATTTAAAGAAACAATATTACTGGCAGAGAAACCATGGCAGCAACATCAGCTCTGAAAATTGTAAACTTTTGGATCCCTTATTTAGTTTTCATCATCTCCACACAGTTTCCTCTCAGGTATTTATTATTGTGCTCGTGGAGGACACCTGGAAGCGAGTTTGCGCTCGATAAAATGAAGGATGACTCCTACCCAGGCAGATTTAGTCTGAAGACCTTCATTGCTGGTGAGTGTTCGTAGCAGTGGGGAAAACACAGCTGTTTGGATGCAGTAAATGCCAGATGTTGCTCTTCTCTGCCTTAATTGATCAGCGTCTCCATGATGATGGGTTTGTGTTCGGCGCCTCCTCGTCTTTTTATTGCAGTCGTAAAGCAAAGCTGCAGCTGGCACAGCTCTCATAAAGATGTAAACTGGAATCTGAACTAAAATTAGATGAATTAACAGTTTTAGAATGAAAAACTTGTCTGATCCACAAATTTGGTCCATCACATCAGGAGGAAGTGCCTGTCCTCTTTTGATGGAAACCTTGAGGTCAAACTTCATGTGTTAGTTACATGGAACGTGCTGACGGCTCCAAGCATGAAGGCAAAAATCTCAAAAACCCAGCGTATCAAATATGATCCACGAGGCATTAAGAGGTCAAGAATCCATCCGTGAATCTGCCAGGTCCAGGTCGAGGGGCAGCAGTGTAGCTTCCTTTCCCTTCACCTCCTCCATCTTCTTGGGCCTCTTGGTACTGGGTCTGCCCCCCGGGTCAGCCCCCGGGTCTCCTCGCCTGGCTGAAAGACAGTGTTTGACTCTGGAAGAACTGGAGTGAAAGGAGGCAGCTCTGCTGAGTTCTGATGCTGAGGCGTCCTGGATCTCTGTGGACCTGGTGTGTGAGGAACCTTTAAAGGAATGGAGAACCGGTTCCTTTGGAGATTGATTTACTGCTACCAGAATGAAACTGATTCTGAGCACCGCGGCCAGCAAACACTACAAGCTGATTTCTTCATGCTGAGCTCATGTAAAACCCATGTACATGTATGGAGTCAGCACTGTGGAGCTGCTCTCAGACACTGAGCAGCTTCTCTGAGGATGGACACACCGGGCGGAGGTCAAAGAGTTTCAGCGCGAGTTAAAGGGACCCAAAATAAAATCAGACTTTTGTTGAACAAACAGTCAGAATAACAGAAAAAGACATCATTTATCAAAGTGACTTACTGCCTTCGTTATATGAGGACCGATTCTGTCACATTCTGAGCCAAATGCTCCCAATTAGTGCAGCATAAACATGATCAATATCCACATCAACCACAGCTTTCCTTATGATACAGTTTCACATAAACTGACCAGGTTTACTTTCAGGGAATCAGGACTTACTGTGAGGCTGATGAACTACACTGCAGGAGCTCGCATTGATAAACGGACAAAAATGAACTTGATCGATGTTGTTTTGACAGATCGCACAGCCAAATCAAGCACGGACACCCCGCCACAGCTGCACAGCCATGCAAATTAATAATTACATATACAGAACAGCTTATTATCATTTCAGAGCATAAACACCAGAGTTTCTCTACCTGACTCTGTGCTGTTACCGAGCATGTTTACCTGCTGTGTAAATAAGCAGAATTTACTCGTGCACACATGCCCTGTGCTGACCTGCGCTGCAGCACCTGTGCAGCAGCAGCGCTCATACAGAGACCCAGAGTGACGAGTCAGGGACACACAAATTGAGATGGATGATCAAGCTGAACATTTTGAAATGTAATGTTTGTAAACATGCTCGTTCTGTGTGGGAACCTGATGACTCATTCTGCCTTCCACTGGTTTAACCACGAGACGCCTTTCAGGCAGCATTTTAAAGAGGTAATAAGTTTGATGTTCAAAGTTACCATTTAATCATTAGATTTTTCCTCTTTGAAACTAAAACTACTGCAAAACTATTACAGAACAGCTCAGTGTGAATTATGAGTGCTGTGCTGAGAGGTAAAATAAAGTTGGGTTTCATGTGTGGCCTGTTGTACCTTGTTACCACCTGTGCAGCGTTGCTCTGATGGGGGCATTTCTGCACAGTCAGCACATCCTTAAAAAGGTGTGACGTTTGGAAGGATGATCGTCGCAGGCAGCTAAAAAAACGTTCTCAACACGGCCTGTCCTGCGTGGGCTCACGATGTGCATCCAAACCGTGGCTCGGGTTATTTGGTGACCAGCAGTGACTCCCCGGTGGGTGGGGTTACCACAACAGAGGGGGGGTGAAGTGACAACGGCAGAAAAATGAGTTAAACTGAGCCTGAAATGCTTTGCTGTGGCTGACGGCTTTGCTCGAGCTGCAGTGCAGACATAAACTCAAGTGTGGCTCCACCACAGAAGCAGTGATGAAAGGAGGTTCCTTCAGCTGAACCAGTGAGACCTTCAGATATTTAGAGCTTGTTATCATGTGCTTTCTTGGGCACTCAGACAGCTTAACAGACTCACATGTGGGTGAGGCAAAAACATCTCCTTCCCATGGAGAGGTTCAAAGTCCAGGAAGTCCACCGGGCACAGCTCCCCTCACCTGCCAGGCTGAATGTGCCCCATCAATTAATCCAGTAGTTAATAAGGGTGAGAGCACCTGTGGTTGTGGAAGCTGCTGCTGTGTTCCACCCATGGAGGTGAAACTGTTCGTCCTGGACTGAAGGACTGTTTTGTTGCCTCAGTCATTTGAAAGAAAGCAGCAAGTATCTTTAAATGAGATCAATCACATGAATGATGATAATTTGTAAAGATTGAAGCTTTGGTGTGTAACGTGTTTCCACCTGTGGGATACGTGAACACTGTGCACATCCAGTATGTACAATAAAGTTTTACCCAATCTGTTTATCCAAGCCATATTTCACACAGGCCGGTGATGCTCCGTTCATACGGCTGCACCTCAGCAGCAGCGATGAGCTCACTCTGCTCGCCTCCGAGCTGCATCGCTGCTGCGTTGCTGAGGACGAGTTAAAGGTGGAGACGGTCGCTCGCTGAGTGATGCTGATCTGATGAGATGGCCGTGCCACAGAGCAGAAGCAGATGCTCTAACTTTACATCAGTGCTTCCAAACTGGACATGATGTCAGTGGAAACCTTTACTTTCTTAATGAATGGGCCTCTTGGAGGAGGGATCCCCCCACTCCTCCCTCTCGCTGAGGTCCAGTGGAAATAGGTCCAATCTGATTTTCTGCTACTCTGATAATGCGGTGGTGAAAGTATCCTTGATGGAGACTTGCATGTTTTGTGTTCTAAATATTCCTGCGATGATCCCATGATTCCCAGGGAAAAAGCACGCAGAGAAACGGAAACAGTGTTAAATCCTGGCCTGCAGCACTGCGACTACACAGACATCAGTGCCTCAGGCTGACTGTGAACCTTTGAGGGCAACAAAGGGGAGAATCTGGAGAGCTCATTCAAATATGTTTGGCACAACAGTGCATTCAGATCAGATCTGTTTGTAAAATCTGCCAGACATGACAGGCTATAAAAAGGTGAACTCTATTTTAATGAAGTCCTGTGAATGTGACACCAGCATTACTGAGAGAGATGAAACAAAGACCAGAATCAGGCGACACAGGATCTCTGGCCCCAGAGACGAGCAGCAGTCACAGAAAGCATCTGGAAACAGGTGAAGTTTAATACTGAGTGGATTCAGTTTGTTTGGCCAATGAAGCTGCATCTGAGTGCAGGGGGGGCACGGACATGAGCGCTGTGGGCGGAGCCGTGTTTGGGGCGGGGCCGTGTTTGGGGCTCCACACACAGAATACACTGTCAAAAAGTGAAGTCATGATTAATAAGATATTAAAGTAGGAGCTTGAGATTCTAGTGGCACGTTGAGTCTATAAATGATCAATTTTAGTGATGATTAAAATTGTAACTCAGACACAGAAAGACGCCTGACCGACGTTCCCACTAAAACACGGGACGAGCAGCTCGGAGATTTGAGACGTCCGAACTCAGTAAGTCTCATTGTGTGTAAAACACACCAAATCCAGCAGGGGAACGTTTACACCAGCGGACCCGCCCTCCCCCAGCTGTGAAAGCCACAAAGTGAAAATAAACACGAAGATGCTGACTCAGCCACACTAAAGATCCCCACTGAGCTGCTGTGGGGCGACCTTCATCACATCATCCCCGAACCTCTGCAGGACAGCGCTGGTGGATTTGAACCTGGGACCCTCCTGCTGTGAGGTGACGATGCCAACCACTGCACATTAACCCTTTCAAAGGCTTAATGAATGTGATGTTTTCTTCCTACATCTGACATATGAGTCACGGCTCTTTGGTGCCACTTACAAGCTGGAAAGTCGGATCCAAGCCTTCCATTCCAGACGTGTACAGCTGTGGCATACTGCAGCAGCATCCTGATAAGGTTTTAAAGTCCATAGTTTACCGGTGAACAGTGGGCCCAGAGTCTGTCGTGTTGGCACTGCTAACGTCACGACTCCATCCTCGGCTGAGGTTCGTCAGTGTGCACATCAGGGCCACAGCAGCAGAGCCTGAGCTGATTCAGCCCAGTGTCCCACTAAGAGGATACAGAGTGCTTCATGTTCTGAGTCCATTTAAAGCGTTCGAGGACTTTAATTTTTGCTCCTTAAACAGCTGGGCCACTCTTGTCAGACAAGAAGGAGTTTAACAAAACTGAAGCCATATTTAATGTAAGCTGCAGCCCACGAGGGGGCTACGCCATCAGAACAGACTCTGGGGGCCGACGGCTGAGGCACTTCAGACTCGTCTGTAGCTGCTCTGCTTTTTAATGGATATAAACTACTGATATAATGGATATACAATTCATTAAAACTTCATTAAAGGTAATTGGAATCAGGTAAAAAATAATAAAAATATTAATAAAATAATTCAGTTTGTCTGAGGTTTGTTTGACACCCAGAACAGCTGAGCTATGAGTCTGTGCTGCATGCTTTGGATCATCAGGCACCAAAAATCCTGTTTGATCTGCAGGCTGAGGTCTGATTCATCACGACTCAAGTGTTGGAGTCTCTGTGGCAGCTGCAGAGTCTGTGGATACTTTGAAACTACAGACCAAATGTACCCGTCCACATACTTTGGTGCATTTATACAGTTGTAATGATGTTTTTGTTGTTGCTGCTTTCAACAAGCACTCAGTTATGAATCCAGATTAAAACAAGAAAGAGTGAAACTGCTCGCAGCTTCAAGGCAACATGTTCTTACTTACTCTGAAATAAAAAACAATAAATCCATCCAGTTTCTGAGAAATGAAGAGGATGCAGCTGGTGAAAGAATTTCATCCATCATTACACGCTCGAGTAGCATCGATATATTATCATAAAATTACCAAAAGACAAAGACAGTACGTCTTCATTTTTCAGAAACTCTCTTCAGGGGACGAGTCGGTCTCTACTGATAAACTCTGAGTTTTCTTTCTCCTGCTTTTAGTTTGAAAGGGTCAGGCCCCTCCAAAGCTGATGGGATCAGTCGGGGGAGAAAGTTTGCTCTCTGTGACTCACACAAAGTAACGATTATCTGCGGTTCATATTTACACATTGTTACAAACTGTCAGAATGTGGCTGTTAGGACCTAAATGCAGGACGGTGGAACAGAGCTGAATCAGTCCAAACACACACACACACACACACACACGGCGTAATAGCACTAACGAGACAAGGAGGACTAAAACTGAACACATAGCACTAGGGACAAGGGACTATCAAAATAAAACAGGAAGGACGCTCAGAGGAACACGACCAGCTGGAGTCGCACAGAAATGCCAAACTACTAACAAGCCAAACACTCCACACAGGAGGGAAAAGCTTCAGAAATCATAATCACAATGTGACAAACTATGGACCAAGACCAGAAACAAACTCAGAACACAGAACGTGACAGACGGCCCGGACCAAAGAGAAAGAAAACAAACAAAAACAGACAAAAGCATGAAGAACCACAATGTGAAAACAGATGATGAAAATGATCCAGCAGATCGGCACCGAACTGAACCAAAACCCGTCATAAACGGACAGATTCTCCTAAAAGGACTTTAAACTTCCACGAGGACACAAACCAGCCATAAAGTGACTCATGTTGAACACAGACGTAACACAAATAGACAATACTTTAATACCAGCAGTTTTCAGTGAAGAGAGGAAGGCAGGCGAGAGGAAAATGTGATGAATACTTTCATTTTCCTCTTCATAGTTTCTTTTTTTGGATAGGTGCGGGGGGGGGGGGCGGGCTGGGAAATAGTTTTGTTCTTAAAAGAGAAGGCGGGGCACCATAAAGCGTGCCGATTCTCTGCAGGGGCCGTGGTTTCCAAGGAACAATAGGAAGGAGGCTTCCTAAGGACTCAGGAGAAGTGACTGAGCACTCGCTGTGTGATGTGATGGCAGATACTGGTCACATGAGTCTGCTGTGGTGAAGCTCCAACACTGCCGCCCCTTTATCTGTGAATTCAGGTGTTTTCAGGCCCATCACTGCAGCTGTGTCAAGAGTTGCGTTACAGTGGCACAATGGCGTCAGCTGCCAACGCCCTGCTGGTTCAAGGACTGCAGAGCTCCAAACCTCCGGTGGTTTAATGGGGTGCGTTTCCGCGCAGGTGACCCAGTGCTTCGGCCCATCACAGGTGCTGCCCATCGTAACGACAGTCGTCTTAAGGTGCATTATAAGAAAGAAACCCCAGTAATCACACTATGAGCAAGCACTTGGCAACAGTGGGAAAGAAAAACTCCATCTGCCGTGGCTGGTTGGGGTGGGGGGAGGGAAAGAGAGCAGAGACATGACAAAAGGCAAAGAACAGCAGAGCGAGCCAGAGAGGAGTAACTGCTGATGATTGGATCCAGCTGTGTACAAACACAGAGGTAAGTGAAGGCACCTCTCACACAGCTCTGCTTGTGGCTGCAGGTACTTCAGGGTCCCACAGCAGGTACAAATACACCACAGCACCACTGCTGTGACCTGAGAGCAGCACAGGCTGATCTACCAGTTTGAACCAGAACATCCAGTGTTTGCATTCACAGATGGAGGGGCCGGCCTCCCCCCCGGGCCACCAACCTCCCCCTCCACCTTCTTTTTAAACGAGAGGATGGCTGACGTGCTGCTGCAGGGTTAACAAACTCGACCTTTGACCCTTCACAGACACTCTCCACTCTGTGTGAAAGCTAACGTGTGACTGAACAGTAGTGCTGCTGGAGTCCACCGCATGTCCGCATGAATGAGACTTCCCTGGAATCACATGTGATAAAGTTTCCAGTGTGGATTTGTTTGTTTTCTGACCACTTTCTCAATTAAACAGTGAAAAAAAAACTTCAAAGAAAAATCTAACAAATTGTTGCACTAAAATATCAAATGATCCTATAAATGAAAGCATGTGTGGAGTTTAAAGGCAGGATAAGGGGCTCGTAAAAATGAGCTCTGATAAAGGGCTCTGTCAGGGTTTACTGTAAATCTATATCTGGAGACAAACCGCAGGGGTCACATGACAAGTGGGGTGATTTAC
>VOQJ01036576.1:13164-25161 GCA_015052665.1 Apistogramma diplotaenia | reverse complement strand
CTGCCATCTACACACAGAAACTCACAGCAACTACTCAGCCTTTACAGTCTAGACAGAACCTCGTAGATTTTACACAGAAATTCAAAACTTCACCCAGGAATAGAGGTGAAGGTCCTGCCATACACAGAGATTTTCTGTATTACATAAAAATGTAGGCAGTGGTGTGTTTAGGGAAAGGCCAGAGCCGGTATTCCCAGGGGGACCCAGGAAGCACCGGAGAAGCAAACGACACTAGACGATATAAAAGCTGATGTTAATGTGCCAAAAACAACAACAGTAGTTTGATAATGAATCTGAGAGCCGATCAAAACCTCCACCTGTTTCATTTAATGGTGTGGACACGTAAAATAAACTGACTTTATGGCTCCCAATGTAAACAATATTAGAGTGCCTTCATGTTGTGTTTATGTTGCTTGTTTATGATGTAATAAAGTCCTGGTCTGTCATATCGTGCATGTTATGGAGTCTTTACTGCACAGCACCTTGTAACTCTGGAGCACATGTATGTGCAATAAAAAGCCAGAATGTTTGTTACATAATTGAATAATTGAGTGCAGTTTATAAAGGAGGCTTTTACTTTTGCATTGTTGTTTTGTTTAGCTGCCAAGGAAGTGCTCATAAAAGCCCATGAAGACCAAAGATGTTAAGTTTCTAGGGTTCGTTTGGGGTTGATGATGTTAAACGGCTCATCCACGGCTCCAACAAACCGATGCCGAGCTTTGGTTCGGTCTGTTAAATCATGCGGTCGGAGAGCTCAGATCAGCGTCTGGACTCATCACTGCGAGGCTGAGCAGGGGCTGACGATCAGATGACCAGCCAGCAAACCGCTTCCTGTTAAATCACAGGTTTGTGATGCAGTCAATGAGCCCGTTAACAGCTGGCTCCTGATTCAATGGATATGATACTAATAACTGCACAAGTAACTTAGTAACGTTACCCAAAACATTTCTAAAGGATAGTGTTGCTGTAAATACACCATCTTGCAATGTAAAATGTCTATACACACAGTACTGTGCACATATACACGTTCATTCATAAAAGTATGAAAATATAAATATGCATGAATAAACTGTACTTTTAACAGTCTCTGTGTTGAGGTTGTTCCAGTCACACATGCAAAGAACACACTCATCAGCTGTAACTTTGTAGCAGCAGCAAACTGCTGTCAGCAGAGACAAATACATTAATTTATGGAAGCATGTGCAGAACAGCAGCAATGTGAAGCATGCTGGGAAAACATGGAGCTGGCAGTGAGGTCTGCACTGACGGGGACGCACAGCTAAACGGCACAAAGTGGAGTCGCCACCAGGCACATTCAGCCCCAGGTTTCTTTACTTGTATCTGCAGGGATGTGGTCTGCTGTGGTAAACAGGTCATCCTCACGTTTCAATACAGACAGGCAGCTGATTAGACAACACAAATGAGTGACGGCTGCCCGATCAAAGCTCTGCCAACACAGAGACACAACCATTCACACTCACACCTATTAGAATCAGCAGTTAACCGAACCCCACTGACTGCATGTCTCTGGACTGTGGGAGGAAACCGGAGAACCCACGCAGACACGGGGAGAACATGCAAACTCCACACAGAGGGAGGCCCGGGCCAAGGTGGATTCCCAAATATTGAGAAAAATACAAAATATTAGCAGCCGTATCCTTTAATACACCAGCCAACATCTGCTGCAGAAGACTGTATGTTCCTCCAGTCGCAGCAGGCGGTGTTTTACAGCACAGAGGGATCTTTACACATTACTTTTATGGTTTCGACTCAAAAGCACAACAAATTTATAGATTTCTCAAAGAAAAGGAATAACTGAATCTCGTTAATATTCTTGTTGTTCCTTAACGAGCTGCAGTGATCCTGCAGCCGTTTTCCTCACGAAGGAAAATCTCTGCGTATGCAGAGAGGAATGACACAAACAGCATTATTCCACGAGCTGAGCGTTTGAGTCTGCTTTTGTTTGTTAATAACGACTAAATTCAAACCTCAGATCACACAGGCCACAAGTCCCAGAACAGGAAAATCTCCTTGATAACATTCCGACCTGATTTGAGATTCTCCATCAGTGAGCATGCCTGCTCTCTCACCTCAACACCCCAACTAAGTTCAGTCCCACGTGGATCCACAGTTATCATTCGTACAGGCACCAAAACGTGCTCAGTTCAGGTGAGAAGGGAAACAGAGAGGAACGTGGACTCTGTGAGCGTTTACACTGAGATGATGAGTCTTCAGTTGGTGAGGTCATCACTGCCTGGTTGGTGAGGATGAATCCAGCCACTAAAAATGGCCTTGGTAGTGTTGTATGACCCAGCAGTGAGATCCCGGGGAAGGAACAAACCTTCATTTACAGCGTTCAGGTCATCAGGAAGGCCTCCTTCAGGAGTTTGAGCTGTTACGCTCATTTTACATCACACGCACACATCCTTTATTCCCGGTGCTACCAACGTGCTTATTAGCACATTAGAAATGATCGGATTTCTGGTACTACTCTAGAAATTTTGCATATTTGGGATACGGTTGATTTTATTTTGCACATGAACTCTGAGGTAACCTTAAAACATCTGCGATGCAGCCAAAAGATCTTTGATGACCAAAGGCAGGTGATACAATAATGTGAATTTAAAGCATCCTGCTATGAGTTGCCAGCTGTTAGTTTAGGTCGTGCCGTAAGTCCGACCACATCTCAGCGGGAAACAGCAGCAAAGAGGGTCTCTTTTATCCAGTCTGGGAAAAAACTAATGAGGTTCTAAACTGAACATCTGGTACCAAAACGCCTGTTTCTTTAGATTCTTCTTCCCAAACCTGCTTCCTTACTGAGAGTAAAGGAGGAGGCACACTCAGCTCGAGCGTGCAAACAAAACAGTCTAACTTTATTCATGCAGCCAAAACGTTTCCTCCTCATTGTTAATGGTTTGGTCAGAAACAACAGTCTGAGCCTTCAGAGACGACCCGAGAGTCACGACAAATCCCACAATCGTGTCCTGTAAAGTCTGCAAATGAATCTGAAGGACAGCGGAATCAAACCGAGGACGTCCCGACCCTCAGCTTCATGTTCGTTATGGTTCTGTTCTTTGTGTTACGATGTTTTCCTGGTTTTGATTCCTCATGTGTTCTCTGCTTATACATGTGTTTCATGTTCATGCGCCCTGGTCCTTGTGTTTTGTCACTTCCTGTTTTATTATGGTAAGTCCTTGTGCTTTAGGGTTAGTCTTGCTTCCTGTGTCTCCGTCTCATCAGTTTAATTAATCCCAGCCGTGTCTCCACCTGTTCCCGATCCCCTCGTTATCCTGTGTGTATTTAAGTCCTGAGTTTTCTTTGCTTGTCGTCGTGTTGCTATGACTGATTCCTCCTGCTCTGTGTTTCCTGGTTGTGCTGCTGGCCACGTCCTGTCGATAAAGCTGTGTTAACGTTTACCTCTGTGTGCGGCGTCCTGCCTGCTCATCACAGATCACGTTGATGTCACAGAGATCATAAACTCTGACAATGACACCGAAACAGTGTTTTTGTGATGCAGATTTACAGATCTGAGCTTTGAAAACAAGTCAGAATTTCATTGGTCCGTTCTGCTAATTATTGTTTTACTTTGATGAAACACATTTGCATATAGTTAATTATTAACAGCAAGCACAGATCAGTCGCTGTAGCTGTTACACAAGTCAATGTGATCATCAGCTACATTAAGTTATAGTTTGTATCCATGACTGAAGGAATGAAACAAGGACGTCATGTGTCCTTGGTTTAGGTTTTGTTTGCTGCTTTGAATTCTTAGTAAATATGTTGAAGTCTGAGTTTTTATCTCTTGTTATTCGTATGAAGTTTCAGGTTCCGTGTATCTGTTTTACTGTGAATCTTTGTGCAGTTTCTGCTCTTTGTTTGCCGTCACGATTTTATTATTCTGGCTTCCACTGTGTTCCTTCTGCATCGTGTTTCCTGTTTTACTTTGATAGTTGTTTCTTGCTTTCAGTTTTACTTCCCTTCAGATGTTGCCCTCCTGTTTCCACTCCCCTGTGTGTATGAACAGGCTTCCCTTCCCCTCAGACTGTGTCCAGAAAGCTTACTATTAATAATAAATGTACATTTTATGCTCAGCTCAGGCAACATTTCATAATTAAAGTTGTTTAATATGGCAGCTTAAGGGCATATTTAATGTTGCTGACTGATGCGGCATGTCCACCTACTCTGATGCTCATGCTGAGTTTCCTTTGTGCAGCTCTGCGTATCAGATAAGAGACATGAATCCATTGTCTTTACAGAAAGTCTTCACAGGGTCTCATTTGGAAAACAGCGACTGCCTGAAGCTGAGAGACGTGGAACAGAGCGACTGCTGATCCGGGCTGATCCGAGCGGATGCAGCAGGATTGTGATGGACTAATCTGTGAAATACACATCAGAACAGCCTGGATCTGAAACTCTTTTCTTAACATCTCTCATGGTTTTTCTCCAAGTCTGTGCTAATGTGTAAAACATCTAATGGGAACCAGATTTCCAGTTGTATCACAACACGACAACAAAAGCCCCTCTGCATCAAAGGCTGGCTCATCAAATGATCGTAATAAACTGGTGGAAACCCTGTGAAGGAATTCCTGAGCTGTGCCAAAAACAATCTGTGAGGTCAGCGTGACCTTTGACCGCCGAGGAAATAACTGCTGAATTTCAAGAAATTCCTTGAAGCCATCCATCCCAATCCTGTTGAGGGTCGGGGGGGGGCTGGAGCCAATCCCAGCTGATAGAGTAAATTTAGATGCGTGATGAGACTTTATTAGTTTAAACCTCCAATGAGGATAAATAGATTTAAAGTTTTGGCTTTGGCTGAATATAAGAAAGGTTCTCTCTGTAACTGGAGACAGTCACAACAGTCTGAAGCCTCCACGTGTGCCATCAGCTTTACAAAGCATTTCTTATGGTAACAATAGTGTAATTTATTTTCCATCAGCGGTGATGCTGCTTTCAATTTTAAGACGTTTTAATGCTCAAGAAACAGATCATCTTTTTGGGACGATTGTTTTATTATCCAGATGGTTAAAAGAATCTCACTCTCGATATAAAACCCAGTGGGATTCTCTAAAGATGGTCTTCTATTTATTGCTCTATTGACTCTAACAAAAATATGAGCGAGCTAGACATTTAAATACCCAGCCACACAAGCACAGCAACTTCAAAATAAAAGACACAAAACGGACTCATAAATTCTGTTATGATGCTACATTGTTTCCCAGATTTTGCTGTAGGTGGCAAACATACGTCATGATCCCTGGGATTGATTATGTTTGGGAGTTTTTAATCCTCAGTTAATATCCATCCATCAATCTTCTCCCTCCCAGCCTTTCCCAGCTGCCTCTCACAGGCCCAGATGCCGGGTACACCTGGACAGGTGGCCAGCCTGTCGCAGGGCTTTCCAAGTTAATATATTCCAGTTTAAATTCCAGTTAAGTTATTCCCGTGTTTTTCTAATAGTTTAGATTTGTGTTTGTTGTATTTGTGAATGTGGTCGAAGCTTATCTTAACTGGCTGCGACAGTGCCACCTAGGGGAATACAGAAGTTGATTACGTACAAAACGTGAGTTAAGGCAAGACAGCAGACCTCCGGGAACAACCACCACTGCAGGTTATATAGCGACACTAAATAGAGCTGGAATACCAAAAGGGATCAGGCACTGCCGGCGCAGGAAACGGGGGCTCAGAGTGAACGAACGCAGCAGCACAATGAGAACGATCGCCGTCCCGGCCACAAGCAAAACCCAATACAGGTGGTTCCACTGGACCAAGCTGCTGCCAAACACTTCATTCACACCAGGGAAGGCAGGAGGGACTAATAAGACCCACAGCTCAGGTGAATTTGTACCAAAGATGATTTAACCCACAGGTCCACCTCCACTCAAAGCAGCAGCAGCAAGGACTGAGAGGGAAAGAAGCAGGATTTCATCTTTGAGGTTAACTCTGGCTTTACTGTACTGCAGAGGTTGTGCACCTCTTCCTGGGGTACGTCATGGTAACGTGGTGCGTTTCTACTCTTCAGAGCACTCACAGCGATTATATAACATGTTTACATTCACACCACATTCATTCAAGAACTTCATGTGTAACTAAGCTAAGAGCTTTATTATCCAACATTCACACTCCAACACTTGCATCAGAGAGCGACTTGGGGTTCAGTATCTTGCCCAAGGATACTTTGGCATGCAGCCCGGAGCAGCCAGGAATCGAACCGCCAACCTTCCGATTGGTGGGTGACCTGCTCTACCTCCTGAGCCACAGCCCCCCCAAACCAATCACATCTCCGGAAAATAAAGTCATGAATGGAAGACCTCTCAGACCTGTGTGTGATGTTTGTAAGTGTCTGAAGTCTTTCCTGAATGAACATCTGTAAGAAACACAGATTGGCTGCAAACTTCTTCTATAAGCATTAATATTTAAATTGAGACACTCGTGTGTGTAAGTAGGTGAGAGTGTTAAAAACAGAAGCCCTGCTGGGTCACTTATTGAAGGTTTGGCCTCTGAAAATGTGCCAGGAACATATTTAGCTTCACTTGTGATTCAGGCCCTGTGTTCAGTGCAGACATGAACTAGGCCTCTGTTTTAAGCTGCTGATAATACATGACTGTTGACTCAAATGGAGATTTAATGTGCAATTCCTTTATTTATGGAGGAAACGAAGATTAAGAGCAATGTTCTCAGACAATGAAGCACTTTTTTCCTCGCTGGTGTTCAAAGTCACGCTGAGCTGAATAATGATCTGAGCTTTCCTGAAACCAAAACAGCGATTTCACCATGGAAACCGGGGCAGGAGAGAGAAGCCTGGTTAATGGCTGGATGCATATTTTCAGTCAGATGGTCAGTTTGTTTCTGATTGAAATGTTTGTCCTCAGTAATTTAGCCATGATTTGATAATTGGATAAAATGGAAAATTAATACAAGAGCACAAAATGTGCTTTTAATCAGTGGATCTGTGTCACTGAAATGCCAAAATAATCATGAGTTTCAATCCAACTTGGGCTGAAATCAGGGAGCATGAAGCTGCTTCAGAGTTTGGAAGAATCAGACACCAGCCCCCACCAATGTGCTGATGTTTACAAAAAATAATAGTAATAAATGGTAAAATCAAATTTAACGGTGTTTTCTACTCATTAGTAATGTTATTATTTTTGGTATTACAAACAATTAAGATTTATTTGATTCCATCCATTTTCAGTGCAGCATCTGCATCACTGTATCATTCCTTCATTATAACCTGATCCACATTTTTCAAGTTCTAAGACACCAGAGCTCTTAAGGAAACAGGGGCCACTGTGGGGCCTTGTGTGGACTCGCCTACACATAACGTCAGCCTCGTGGTTACCAGAGTCCATGACGTGAGGAAATGGTAAATGGACTAGTTCTTACATAGCGCTTTTCTACTCTTCTGAGCACTCAAAGCGCCTTATACAACCTGTTTACATTCAGCCATTCACACCACATTCATACAAGCACTTCCATCTGAAGCTAAGCGCTTAAAATCTAACATTCACACACATTCACACTCCAACACTTGCGTCAGAGAGCAACTCGGGGTTCAGTATCTTGCCCAAGGATACTTTGGCGTGGATCTGGTCAGACATGCAGCACCAGAACAACGGGACTGCACTCACTCAGTGTCTGGATTCACTTCATGTTATCCAGCAAAGGGCACCGACTCCCACAGCTGATTGCTGCGTAATGAACAGTAAAGCTACTGAACTGTGTTTAAGTACAGATAAATAACGTTTTGAACCAGGCTATAATGCTGCACTGTTTCCATTCTCATTTTGCTGAAACTCCCTCCCGTTTTACTCTGTCAATTATAGGCAGAAATTATAAGACCGAAACATCAAAATGTTCTGGGCCCTTCAGCTGTGCTCGGCCCCAAACGCTACGTATGACGAGCTAATACAAGCCAACCAAACAGAACCTGAGGGCTTCATCACAAGAAGACTGTGGTGCAGTGATCCTTATGCTAGTTCCTGAATGTTTACCACGGGTTCAACTTCTTTCTAGTCCCGTTAGTCACCACTACTTGGTTCTGATTGGACAGCAAAAGCCACAACTGGGCTGATTCTGATGAGACGCATCACACAAAGTAATTTCACTGCCCCATCATGAAAGCACGTTTTAGCAACTGATCCGAGTCACCTGTTCTTTCCACACTGTTAGATTCTTTATATTAAAGGTCAAAGAGTGGTTAAAGAAAATCAGTATAGACTGCAAGTACATGTATCCAGGTAACCCGTCCCAAGCACCTGAAACACCTAAACTGGCTTGTGATGTGTTCTTACACAATCACGTTTAAAGCATAGCTGTCAAACTCTGGCCCCCAGGCCAAATTTGGCCCCCAGTGTAATTATATTTGGCCCGTGAAGCCATACCAAGAGCCTACAGCACATGTACTGCTAATACTACAAATCCCAGAATGGTGTTTTGGTGCAAAAATCATAAGAACACCCATAAACGCCCTCTCCTCTGACAGTAGTTATAGAGCAACCTTATGCCAATATTGGCACCGAAAAATGGAGAAAAAAAAGGCAGAAACGTGGAGCCAATGTGGCTGCAACCAAGGAGTACAACATTAGAGACACTATGAAACCAAACAAGTACAAGGACATGGATGTGACTCAAAGGTGCCAGGAAGTAGAGGAGATGAAATGAAGTTTGGTTGGTTTGGTAAGCAAAACTAGTCAAGATCCATATGAAAAGGTTCACTTTTATATCTGGAGGAAGATTTCTTTCAATAAATATCAATGTTGGCCCGTGACTTTGTCCCAGTTTGGAATTTTGGCCCGTGGATTTGAGTTTGACACGCCTGAGTTAAAGCATCACGATGTGCCGGCTGCAAACATTAACTTTACAGCGCCGTGCTTTTATATGTTTGTTAATTAAATTATGATAATTAGTTCTATGAGGTGGCGAGCAAACCAAGTCAGGAGAGAGAGACTCAAGGTGTCTGATGTGTTTTGAGTTTTGCTGCTGGCATCAAATGAAAGAGTTGAAGGAATTCAGTTTGTCAGATTCATGCTGTTTAATCTCATGTGGAAACGATCCAGTCAACTCGATAATTATTGGCAGCAGACTGAAACAAACAAATGACAGCGAGGAGCTTCAAAGTTCATTACGCCACTTTTTTCCCCTTTTTTGCAGCATGTGTGCTGTTGATTGGTCAACACTGATGCTGATTGCATCAGCTTATTGTTTTTATACCTTGTGCATGTGAGTTATGGAGTGAAGGTCTGCAGCGTTCCTGCTTTCAACACTTCAGACTCTCCAAACAGTTTGTAGTCGTGCTCCAACCTCGAGGGATGAAAAACGAGCCCACTGCCGAGGCTCCAAAAGTGATTCAGTCGCCATAACCTCCTGTGCTCACGTCCAACGTTACAGCAGAAATAAACATGTTTACAGCTTGGAACAAAAATGCTTACGGCCTTGAGATGTTTTCCCTTTTCATAACTGTACACTTGTGTCTTTCGAACTCGCACAGTTGGATTTAATTCCAACTTCAGGCTAAACTTTAGGCATGTGGCAGTAACTGCTGCCCATTTGCTGGGTCCAGAGGGCTAAAGCTCAGAACCGAGAACTTGCTTTCTAATAATACAGGAGAGGTTACAGATGCAGCCTCAGTCAGATGTTCTTCTTGGAGGACTGCAGACATAACAGATTGTGACACAGGGAAAGTCTTTGAGACGTCACTGAGATACAAAACAAACCATCAGAAATAATAATAGTCTGTTATCAGTCTGACCTAGTTAGAAGCTAAACTAGAAAGGATGCACTTTTTATGAATGCAGCTGAATAACCGAGAAGTTTATCATTAATAACGTTGCTGACCTTGTTGAAGCTGTAACGCTGATGCTGTAAAGAAGACGCCAGCGTCCGAGTACTTCGGCCAACTAATGTTCGTTTAGGAATCAGAAAACTAAAATTTTTGTTCCAAAGTTGGAAAACAAAAAGCCGAAAATGAGCCGTTTCCAGATTTTCATTTTCTGATTCAAAATTAAAACATGGATTTTAAAAACCCAGCGTGGAAATCTGATTTCTCATTTTGTGGTGAGTTTTTGTATCTGACCCGGAAACGACCGAACTCTGAGAACATGGAGGCCGATGAGCGGCTGTGAATTTAAACCTCAGCTGTGGAAAAGAAGCCGTTAACACAGAGCCCAAACTTTTGCTCCTTTTCCCCAATTAAATTAGTATCATAATTAAAGATAAGCTGTTAACACATCAAGGAACACAGATGAGTTAATGATTCATTTCCAATTACACTGACAGTTCATTCAAGTTAAATACAACTATGTAGTTATGAAGTTCAACTTTAACCTCAGCCAAACCGATTTGCTCAGGAACAAATGAAACCCTGAAACAAATCAAACATCAGCTGGTCGAGACGATCTGAGTGAATTATGTGTGTTTAACCTCAGAGGTTAGTGAGGGCCTCGGTCAGCCCGTCAGAGCAGGAGAGCCGGACATCTCCAAAAACATTGGATCACTTTAACAATTTGAGGTTCACATATATTTCATATTTCTAACTTTTTGGCTGCTCTCTGCTGCTACTGCTGTGTTTGAGTCCTGCTGCAAAATTTAATCGAGTTTCACACTCGATTAAAGAAAAAATAAACTTATCTGCAAAATTTGCAAAGCGGCCCTCAAATATCTGCATGTTGCAGCTACGCGATGTTTTGTACGGAACCCCGGAAGGGACATGGGGGGAAAAAACACGGGAGGAAAAAAAAAAGAGACGGACTTTGGTGAGAACTCACAAAACTTTTAATTTAAAAAAAACAAACAATCGGCACGCACACACGGCTCGAGCTTTTATTTTATTTATATATTATATATTATATATTATAGTTGCAGCCCTATTTCCAGGTAGAGATAAAAAAAAAACTCACCACAAAATGAGAAATCAGCTTTCCACACATTTTTTAAAAACTACATTTTGATTTTTAATCAAAGGTTTTTTGTTTTCTGATTCCTAAATGAAAATCCGTTGGGCGAGAAACACACGGACCTGCTGTAATAGCTGCACCTGTCGTTTACGTACACTCTGATTATAGGCAGTCATATAATGGGACCCTTCCTTACACAACACTATGTAAATGCCACTTCAGCCTTCGCTAAGTTGCCACATGATCTCCAGATGTAATGCAACAGCATGTCTCTATGGCAACAAAATAACCACACAGATTTAACAAAACAGCATAAATAAAATGCATGCTGGTAACATGTCAAAGTTGGGTAATGTTTATACAAAAGCAACATGTTCACAAAATGTTGTGTAACGAGGCCCCGGAGTTATGTTTTTATGTCAGAATCACATGATCTGAAGTGTAAAGATCTGCAGATGTTTCCAGAATCACGTTATCCTTTCATTCATTCATTCAGTCTGCCTTCGATCTGAGCCATGCATGCTTACAGTAGTGATGCTACAGTCCAGTCTCACGTTTCCAGTTTTACATTGTTCTGTTATTCTTGTGCACAGCACCTAAAGCATTAACCACTCAGCTTCCCAGTCAGTGGCACACTGTCTGTGAAGTCAGTTGTTCCACACGTACAGACATCTGCCTGCAAAGCCGGCAGTTTAAGAGTTAACCGTCCTTTTTCAAACTGATCTCGTTTTATGGAGCGAGTCGTGTGTTTCTTTCTGAAAACAGATTTATGGTGTTGTGGACTCGAACCCGTCGGCGAGCACCTGCCACATTCGTTCTCTGTGCAGCGCTCAGATGCTTCACTGTGGCGGGGACGCTGCCTGGGAAAGCCTTTAAAACTGATCTCTTATCATCATCAGTAATTGTTGATGCCCACAAACATTTTCTTAAATCCACAGGCGGCTTGATTGCTGATCAACATCTGTGCAGATAAATGACGGGTGGCAAAGGTCATCATTCACTCTAACCTGTGTTTCATTATATAAGCGATGACAGCTGATGTCCAAACAGCGCTCTCAGTCCGGGGGGGGGGGGGGGGCCCCCCGTTCCCACCCCGCCGGGGGAG
>VOQJ01036569.1:19050-30470 GCA_015052665.1 Apistogramma diplotaenia | reverse complement strand
ATCCTCTTAACAAGCCCTTTACAGTCGTACGTATTCTGCTGCTGTTCAAGCAGAAATAAGTCACACTGTCCGCTAAGCTCACCCACACCACCTTCATCACCCTGAGCAGTGTTAAGCGTTTCACCTGACACGGAAAGTTCGTGATTAAATATAAACCTTACCCGACAACGGAGCCGCGACTTTGAGAGCATCAGGAAACAGTGCGATGAGTAAGCAATTACCCTCATCAGTAACAGAGTAACTGAATAAAGGCAGCACTGTTAAAGGTTGATATAATATGGCTATTATGATCAGCCAATCTGCCTTCTCTGCCTTTTGTTCATTCAACACATTATTATGCAACAGTGAAGCGAACTGAGACGAGAGTGTGCCGACATTCACTAAATCTGACGCAGCCTTTCAGGTCCACTGGGAGGAAGCCTTAATTTAGGAGCCTGAGATCCAGCCCTTCTGTCGGGGGGGAGGTCAAGGAGTGTTAGGCAACGCTTACTCGCCAAAGCGATTATCTGGAGGCCTGTTGAGCTCCAGAAGAGTCACGAGTCAAACTGTTGCACAGCTGACAAGGTCAAAAGGGTTAAAAGGGAAAGAGGTAATTGACAGGCATATGACAAATTATACTAACGCGCTGCCTCATAAGTATTTCAGGCCGAGCAAGCTCAGTTGTGTAATGGATAGCATTTCTCAGAGGTTTTACTGTGGACACTGTGCATGTCAGTGAGAATCTGTGTGTGAAGTCCTGGTGTCTGTCAGCAGCACATGCAGGAGAAGCTTGCTGTGCCACAGTGCTGCAGTCCACAGAGTGGGAGCTCTTTATAAGCATTATTCAGTGCAGTTCAGTTGTACTCATACAGCATCATGCAGTCGCCTCCGGGCGCTTTATATTGTAAGGTAAAGACGCTACAATAATTTCAGATTAAACCCGACAGTCAAAACGACCCCCTATGAGCAGCACTTGGTGACAGTGGGAAGGAAAAACTCCCTTTTAACAGGAAGAAACCTGCAGCAGAACCAGGCTCAGGGAGGGGGGGTCAGCTGCTGAGGGGGGAGGGACAGACAATCAGCTCAGACCTTTACTGTGAGCTGAGTGTCTGTCAGCTCACAGTAAGTCTTTAAATATTGCTGCTGACACCCTTCACATCTCCACATAATGGAGAGTATTGTCAAAGTAGATGCTGACCCCACACACACACACACACACACACACACACTGAATGGCTGAATATTCTATGAAAATAAGATATTGACACTTAATCTTAATAGTATTAATCTGTCATCATGCACTGAGTATTAACTTTTTTAATTGATACTGGAGAAGGCTGGTGGTAAAATATCTGTCATATGCAAAGCACATATGGGCTAAAAGTCCCTTAACAATTACTTTCCTGGTGTCCTTTTCTTTGGCTGCTTGTTTCTAATTTTAGATCTTTATTAATTGTGCTCAGAGAGGGAGAGGCCATATTATTGCTTTAGACTGGTGTTTCATTCCATTCCAGGCTACCAGCAACCTTCTGCTGTCCTCATGTGCTTTGCAGCAGATGCACTGATGGGGGAGTGTAATTAGTTACTGGAGTCACTCACAGGAACAATGTATAAATGAACAAATGTTTCAGAATAAACTGAACTTCACTGTAAAGAAGTCGTATAAGCAGTTAAAATATGGCTGATACTGTGCTGAAGGTGACATGGTAACACTTTCTAATAACCTTTATTAATAGATTTTAATGTAATAGTTTAATAGACTTGGCAGTTATTTTGCTTTTTACAAATAATGAAATAAACAATCACATTTACTTATCGTTAGTAATAATCTGTTAGTTTGATATAAAATTTATGAATTTATATTCTATTAGGAATTGTATCATTCAGGTAATTATGATACCTTCAGCATATTGTGCTGTTCTAACCAGATGTTCTAACCAGATGTTCTAACCAGAGGTGGGAGGTAACGAAGTACAAATGCTTCTTTACTGTACTGAAGTATATTTTACAGGTATCTGTATTTTACTTGAGTATTTCTGCCTGCTTTTTACTTTTACTACATTTTTACACAAATATCGGTTCTTTGAACTTGTTACATTTTCAAACAGACTCGTTACTTTTAGCTTGAACACGTCTGAGAGACATCAAACGGTCTGAGTATAAATGGAGGAACAATAACACATAAGAGAGAATCATACTGGCGTGTCCATCACGGGGCTCATCACATACAAAGAGATTAAAGAGGCAGAAGCACATAATACATCTATGATTTACAGCGCTATAATCAGGGCTAATTCTGTCTGATTCTCTCTGTTATCGTAGGGTCTTTACTGTACAATTTAAAGCACCTTCAGGCATCTCCTGTTGTGATTTGGAACTATGTGAATTCAACTGAACTGAATTGGAATTTAGTAATAAAGATGCCAATACATCAGGAGAAATATGAAATGTCACCTTTTGTTTGAGAAGAAAAGAAAAAAATGCAGCGCAGTTGATTTAACAGCCAGTGAAAACATGTCAGGAATGAAGTGTTTAGTGAGTCACATGTGCGACAGGTCATGTGTGTTAAGCAGGGCTTGTGTCTCTTGGTACACAAAGATGCAACAGAAATCGATGGAAGTAGAGAGGCTTGCAGTCTGTCTGTAGTGCGGGGCATTCTGCAACGATTTCCTGCCGGCTTTTAATGTATCTATAGGACACGTCAATGAGCACGCCGGAAAGAATTCTATATTTCTGCCTGATGAACTACTTAATCATCTCAGGGATGGTTGGCTGAGTGAGAAAAATCCATATCCATTTTACCTTTTGTCTTTCATTGGCCACTGCCTCTCAGGTCATCAAAATGGAAAGAGAAATGAGGCGGGAAAACAAAGGAGGTAGCAAGAACGGATGAGAAGAACAATACCTCAAAACGGAACAAGTGAGAGACGTGCCAGAAAAAGTAGCTGCTAATCATAAATTACAATAAATAAATAAATAACAAGGCTGTAAATGTTCAGTCCTCCACATGATGATCTTTGAAAGGGATTTTGGCAAATTCATCAGTTAATCAAACTCAGGTTTGTCCTAGAAAAAAAAATCCCATATGTTATCAATTCATGAGCTGTGGTATGATTAACCAGTAGTGTCTGAAAGTGTTACAGCAGCTCTCTGAGGTACATAATCCAGTACATATTATTTGTAATGAAGATGCATATAATCAAAACTTCTTGGTAAAGCTGTCCTAGCTTGATGAAATTTGAATACAAAAGGCCTAGAAAAATATAATAATAATAATAATAATAATAATAAAAAAAAATATATATATATATATATATTTATTATTATTATTATTATTATTATAATAATAATAATAATAATAATAATAATAATAATAATAATAATAATAATGCATACAGTGGGAATATAACAGTATAAAATATACAAGGAATAATACCATAGCTGATAGAAACTACCAATGAATCCTAAAGTGGCTACAATCAGGGACCAATAAGTTTAAATCAAGAGTAACAATACGAAATAGAAAAAGGTTGAATTCTTCATCTGGTCCATGAGGAGAAGATGTGTTTAAGTGTAGAACCAAAAGGCCTCTGTCTTCTACAGGAGAGATTAACATCGCCACGGCGACGCTGTGGTTTGATGGCTTCAGGGCCACAATAATGGAGGGCAGAGACGTTATGTGAGGCTGGTGTGAAATGAATGGCAGCAGAGCTGATTATGGATATTTGAACCATGTTCAGAGATTCTTGTTTTTTTTTTACCTCCATAAGCTAAACCACATTTAAGCAGAGAGATGACAGCACTGCTCTGGCATGTAGTGATGCCTCTATTAATATTAGATGCCTCTAATATTAAAAGGTTTACTGGACCGAGGATGGTTGAAAGTTTTGGTTTCATGAGTAAAGTTGCTCTTGTTGTGTTTTTGTTCCTGCAGCCCGGATCTGCGTGTTCGTAGCACTTTGATAGCTACTGTAGCACCATGAATTACTCGCATTAAAGATGGGCTGATGCTGTTTCATGGACTGAAACTCACTGGCTTCTTGTTGCATGTTTGTTCACTAATTGGGATTTTGAGGGTGATTTTTCTGCCTTTGTGCCACCATTATGGACCCAGATGAAAGCCTTGGATTTTGGAGGTTACTATTTTTCAAAGTGATCTTTTTGTTCTTTTTGTTTGTTTACTGAAACAGGTTCCAAACACAGGCCCAAAGCTGTGAAGTGAAAGTGAAGCTTTGCTATTGTCTGCTGTGGCAACAGCTTCACTTCCTCCTCCTGCAAACCTTTCTGTTTTCACACTTTACACTTTCTTATTATTACATCTCTCCCTCCTCTCAGTCCAACGTCTCATCAGTCTCATCTGGATGTCCGAGTCTGGACCACCTTCCCTCTCTTTGCCATCATCCCACCGCACGTGTCCATCGTGACTTCCTCTGTAGAGCCTGGTGAGGCGGCTCAGTGAGTCAGTGTGTCGCTGACGGTTGACGGTTATTCCACTCTTGAATCTATATCCGTATCTGCTGTGATGACCTGTAGGGCACACGTATTGACCGGTGAGGTGTCACAGTACACGTCGATGTGAAATCCTGATTTTGTTCAGCTCGTAATGTCTGAGGCTCGTTATTGAACGTCTGCCTTTGTGACCAGTGTTTGTTCTGGGAGGTCCACGACCCCTCCATCTGTCATAAGTATAGCCAATAATATTAATGTACTTCAGAAGGATCCGGACACATCCACACACACTTTAGAATGATCACCAAACTCAAGAGTGTATAAGTTAAGGCCACTTCAGGCAGAGAGGACGTACTCTTCAAAGACTGACTTTAATATAATAATGTTTGTACTTTCACATTTTAAATGCAGTGATTTTACTTTCATACAACAGGAACCTAATTAACTGCAGAGTTGAATATAAATTATTTTACAACATGGGATTAATTTTACAATATCTTAATTAAAATGATGGTTAATTTTGTTGATTTTTTTATTATAAAATAAAAATACTCATTCTTTGGCATACAGTACATACGTGCTTCATGCATCATAAACTGAATGAATAAACTCAAAAGAAACAATATTGTTTGAATCAAATAATTTAATATAATTTTATCTTTAGTTAGATTTACCCATGCGAGTAATCTGGTAAACTAAGTTTACTTAGTAAAATCCTTGGGGGGGGGGGGTGCTCAACTAGACAGAAGCTATAGCCGACACTGTTGACTAAAAAGCAAAGAGAGAGCAATGATTAGGCTTCAGGCTGTTTCTACTCGAGCAAAGATCTTCCAGTTAAACTGCAGGGATGAGCAGCACCAAGCATTAATCACAGGGAAGGGAAGCAGATGCAGCACGGAACGAGGCGGCTGCATAGGAACCAATTTAATGTCACTTTTGTGGGATTAAAAATCAGATTAAGTTAGTTAATGTTATTATGTTTCATGATATCTGACTCATATGCTGATGGGGGGACCTGTATTAACTCTGCTGCTGTGCCTTAAGGGAACTGCTAACATACCAAAGGTAAATTCATTAGAAGACTTTCTAACGAGGTTTAGTGTCACGTAATGGTCCAAACGCTCTCCTCTGTAAAAACTGATGCAGATGTAAAGATACAGTCAACACTGTTGACTGGTGCAACATTGTTGACTGAGTGATATCTCATTCTTAATCCAGAGGGTTTAATATGATGTTCCCACCCTTTCAAGTCTGCTGGGGAGGTTTTCCACAAAGTTTTTCCAGAAACATTTCCGAGGTCAGACACTGATGTTGGAGAGAAGGTCTGGCTCACAGTCCTCTAATTCATCCCAAAGCTGTTCTACCAGGCTGAGGTCGGGACTCTGTGCAGGCCAGTCAAGTTCTTCCTCACCAAACTGGCTCATCATGTCTTCATGGAGCTGCTTTGTGCTCTGGTGTGCAGTCATGTAGGAGCAGGAAGGGGCCATTCCCAAACTGTTCCACAGAGTTGGAGCATCAAATTGTCCCAAATGTCTTGGTCTTGTTCCTCTCACTGGAACACCAAAATCCCCCCTCCACCAAACTTTACACTTGGCACAATGCAGTCAGACAGGTACCGTTTCCCTGGCAACCACCAAACCCAGACTCATCCATCAGATCACCTTAGCAGAGAACACGTGTCCACCTCTCTGAGTCCAGTGCTTTACACCACTGCATCCGACATTCTGCTTGGTGATGTAAGGCTTGGATGCTGCTGCCATGGAAACCATCCATGAAGCTCTCTGCACACTGTTCCTGAGCTAATCTGAAGGCCACATGAAGTTTGGAGGTCTGTAGTAACTGACTCTGCAGAAAGTTGATGACCTCTGTGAACTGTGACCCTCAGCATCCTCTGACCCCACTCTGTGATGTTACCTGGCCTACCCCTTCATGGCTGAGTCGCTGTCGTTCCCAATCACTTCCACCCTGTTATAATCCCACTAACAGCTGACTGTGGAATATTTAGCAGTGAAGAACCTTCAGGACTGGACTGCACAGGTATCATCCTGTCACGGTACTGAGCTCCTGAGAGCGACTCATTCCTTCACTGATGTTGGTAGCAGCAGTCTGCAGGCCGAGGTGCTGGTTTACACTCCTGCAGCCATGGAAGTGACTGGAACACCTGGATTCAATGATCATGATGCGTGAGTGAATACTTTTGCCACTACAGTGTATCTCAGATTCCTTCACACATTTTGTCCTATCTATGGATTATTGGGGGAGCAGTTCTGGGCTGCCAAGCCTCTGGTGCGTGTCTGAAGATAAATGAGCAAAATTTGTCAGCCAGAGCACCTATAATTACACAGAGGAATTATGGGTGCACACTAAGATTACTGACTGAATAATAAGCAGGAACGCAAACACTTAGATTCATTTCACAGGTGCTTCACACGTAACCAACAGCTAATTGGGTGTGGGACCCAGTTTTCTGAACAAAGCCCTGGCTGTGAAAACATCTCTTGAGATAAGATGTCTTTAGAAAGCATCCACAAGTGAGAGTAAGAGTGCGTGTAACAGGTATGGCATGCACATACCGCTTACACTGTCGGTATGAAGAGCACATAAACACCTCGCTGCACGCGCACAGTTATGGTATTTTTTACGCAAAAATTCTGCATCGTAGCAGGAAAGCAACGGATAATCCCACTGCAACTAAAGATCTTCTTCTTAATCAAATCACAAATGATATAAAGCTGTGCATTCGCCGTCTCCGTGAGCACACACTGCTTCACATTCTTCCTCCCCGTGCTCGTCTTGTTACCCTTTAGCAGTCAGAAAATAAAAATAACTAAACTTCTGCCTGAATTCTTTCTGAATCTGCTTGTACAGTCGATTACACAGCAGCTCTTTACCGCTTTAGTAGTGTTTCCCATATTTTTCCATGTGAATGCATCAACGGCGCTGACTGCTACATTTCTTTTTCATTTTTCCTGTTGTGACTTCTGTGCGTATGACGACATCGAGGAAAGGCTCTCGTCTCTCTGAATTAAACGATCGGGTCACGCATCGGGGCAGCACGGTGGCACGCCGGTTAGCACTGCTGCCGCATGGCAAGAAGGTTGTGGGTTTGAATCTACCATCTGGCCAGGGCCTTTGTGTGTTGAGTTTGTGTTCCTCGCTGCTTTTCACATTTTTTAAAGAGACGTTAAAAAGTTGTTTCAGCATCGTTATTGGTGCTTTGGGTTTTCGCTCAGTGATTCATTTAATTTTCATTCCTTTTCATTTACTTTCACTTTCTGGTTGGCTGTAGGCACTAAAACCCACTTGGCAGGATTTTAAAGAAGGAAAGTTGTTTGTGGTAAAATATGCCCCTTTAAAACAATAAGCCTGCATATTGAAAGCGGGACTTAAAAACATGCCTCAAATCTAATTTCCAAAGCGTCTCCATAAATGTGTCTGAAGAGGATTAGCAGCCCTGCTCTGAAACACTCCAGACACCTCCTTTCCAGCACGTAGACCTTCCCGGGAAGGCTGAGGACTGTAATCCCTCAATAGTTGGAGCTCACCCTACAGTCCCCCTTCTTGAAGCTGGGAACCACCATCTTACTCTGCTAATCCAGATGCACTTCTGCAGATCTCCATGTGATGTAGCAGAGGCATGCCAACCAAGACAGCCCTCCAACATCCAGAGCCTTCAGGAACTGAGGGTGAAACTCATCCACTCCAGTGGTCCTGCCACCAAAGAGTGCTTTAATTATCTGTTACCTCACTTGTCGCTTGTCCCCCTCGCCTCCAGACTCTGCTTTCTCTGGTGAAGACGTGTCAGTGGGATGAAGGAGGTCCTTGAAATATTCCTTCGGTCACATGACTATATCCTCAGCTGAAGTCAGCATCACCCCACCTGCACTATACAGGACCGTTCCTCCCATTGATGCCCCTCCAGGTCACACTGTTGTTGCTCATGTGAGCATTGAAGTCTCCCAGTAGGATGATGGAGTCACCGAATGGATCACCAATGAACACCCAACCTAGTGACTCCAAGAAGGCTTGGTACTCTGGACTGGATTCACTGCAAAAGGCAGTCGGGACCTGCTCTGCGCCCGAAGGTGCAGGGAAGCAACCCTCTTGTCCACCAGAGAAACTCTACAGGCAGCAAGCCGAGGGGATACAATATACCCCCCCAGCCTGCCCCCTCTTAACTCCAGACTGGAGGTCAGCCCCTCTCCAGGACACTGGTTCGAAAACCCAGGCCGTGCAATTAGGTGAGCCCAACTATATCTCACTTCTATCCACTCCACCAGAGGGGTGATGTTCTGTTTCCCAATAACAAGCCTTCATAGCTGAGGATCAGTCCACCAGGGCCTCTGCCATTGTGCGCTGCCCAACACACGCTGCACCTGAACTGTACGACATCTCCTACAGGTGGAGGGCCTACAGGAGGGCCTACAGGAGGGCCTACAGGTGGAGGGCCTACAGGAGGGCCTACAGGTGGAGGGCCTACAGGTGGAGGGCCTACAGGAGGGCCTACAGGTGGAGGGCCTACAGGAGGGCCGGCCCATGTCTCCTCTTTGGGTTGTGCCCAGCCAGCCAAGCATTTTGTCTCATTTTGATTGGTTGATGAAAGTGTCAATTTGTCATCATTTTCATCCTTTTGGGTTGTTTTAATTTATCTATCATCTCATTTTCCTCATTAAAAATAGAGTCATTGATGAAAACTATGATGAAAATAAGTTTCTTCCTGTTAAAAGGGAGTTTTTCCTTCCCACTGTCACCAGTGCTGCTCACAGGGGGTCGTTTTGATTGTTGGGTTTTTTCTGTAATTATTTAAGGTCTTTACCTTACAATAAAAAGCGCATTGAGGCGACTATTTGTTGTGATTTGGCGCTGTATGAATAAAATTGAATTGAATTGAAAATAGTTGATCAACAAAATGAAAACTGATTGATACTAGTATGTGATACTGGTAATATTTTATTTATACTTTTTTAGTTATACTTTATTTAAGGACCGTGTTAAACATTAACCAAATAAGTGCTTCCATTTATTAAACTACGAAGGTGGAATTTAACGTTGTTGAATGGAATCGACATTTGCATTTTTAAAAAGCACCAATCAAAGCAGAAATAGAAAACTATGTAACATCATAAATGATTGGCAAATCATAAAAAAAATTTAATTGGTTTTCAAAGCTTTAAGCTTTAAAAAATTGCACTTTTACAAGTTTAAAAACTGTTTTATATTATGTGGTTGTTCTATGTTTGAATTATTATCAAAGTAGTCTAATTGTAATTTCTTTTATTTGCATCCAGGTGACCTGCAGAGTCACAGGTAGTAAAATATTTTAATTATTGGCACCTATTTGTAATGCTGATAGGCTAATTTAATTTAATGTAATTAAAAACTCACAAGTCTCAGTTCTGTTGGTGGTGCCAAACACATTTGTAGCTGCTCAAAAATGACTGGTTTGTGGTAGAGGTCAGTGATTTGTGGTTTAGGCAAAAAAACAAAACAAAGGTCATCAGTTAAAATATGATTTAACTGTTGGTGTTCTAGCCGACAGATGATACCCCGGTGCTGATGTCCTCTGCTGCTGGCTGCCTTTGTTTCTTTACAAAAATGATTTGTATTTAGATTTTACCTGTTCGTGTCTGAACTGCAGGGTTGTTTCATCGCGCCTGACAGACGCTGGGTGCAGCGCTTCTGCTAAATGCACTTGTGCGACCTCGCAATTCTCCAGTTCACGTAAGACTTTGTCTCCTTCCATAAATATCAAAGATGATAATGGTGAGCAGTCGCTTTTTTAACACAGCCGAGAACAATGAGACATTCGATCTCTCCAGCGGTGACAGCTCAGATAATAAAACATCCAAACTTTAAAAACGCAGGGTTTTTTTTGTTTGACATTTTAAATGTATTATTTTTGCCTTTTGTCAGACTTCCTCTCTGTGGCTTCATCTCAGTTACCACTTCTCCATTTCTGTCTGCCTCATTATTCCCTTTCCTCCTCTCGTACTACCTTTGGTGTTTTAAAAATAAAAAAGAACGAGCGAGGGGAAAAAACAATGTAAAATGTTCCTCCAGGGTGTTCTTGCATTGCTTTGGTAATGTCTCCTACTTCTGCTTATCAGGAAATATGATTAGATTTTTGCCTCCAACAAGGTATGTTAGGGGAAGGTAAATCACACCAATACAAATCACTTTCTGTTCTTAGTCGAGAAATAAAGAAGAAATGGTATTCATTAACCACGAAGAAGAGTTACTGTAGATATTACATTTTGTTTTAAACATAATGTGTTCCTGAAGAAAATGCCTCTGCTCTCATTTATATCAGCATCTTAGTGGTCTTTGTTTCATTCAGCAGTTCATTTTTAGCTAGTAATGCTATGGATAGTTAACACTTAGTACTTTGTTATAACAGCAGTTCTTGGGATTAAATCTCAGCATGAAGAGGAGCTGTTATGGTTCTGAATGGTTCTTCCGCCTGCTGCTGAGGCCCCTTCTTGTTAGTGTTAAAAACGACACCAAAGAAGAATCGATGGCAAAATGAGGCGCTTAGCATTGGCAGACAAGTTTTTAATGGGGGCCACCAACAGACTGAACTCTGCTGCTCATCCCACAAATGCGTTTTCCTTACAAATGTGGCTCCATTTAAGGAGAAATAAGCGTTTTCTGGTGGTACAAGATTGGTTGTCCAGTAAAGAGGCAGCTGAATGGGAGCAAGCACCTACGTCCCATTTGCTCCATTGGTCACCAGATACATTGCTTGGAGGGTTTCACCCCAAATCCTGCACCCTGAGACTGTACACTGAGCAGGAGGAGGGACACCGAAGACTAGTGAGTGTCAGAACCACTATCCTGGGTAAAATACAAAGACCTGTGAGTACAGGAAGATGGACACAACTGATCATGTGCTTAGTGAGAACCTCAGGCAGCAGAAACCCGAGAAAGAAGAGGCGCAAGAACAGGAACCATCATGGAAGCACATTGCTCTGCTAATGGCTGGACAAAACTCA
>VOQJ01036562.1:9090-22698 GCA_015052665.1 Apistogramma diplotaenia | reverse complement strand
AGCCAACTGCAGCCAACTGCCGCTAACTGCCGCTAACTGCAGCCAACTGCCGCTAACTGCAGCCAACTGCCGCTAACTGCAACCAACTGCAACCAACTGCCGCTAACTGCCGCCAACTGCCGCCAACTGCAGCCAACTGCCACCAACTGCAGCCAACTGCCGCCAACTGCCGCCAACTGCAGCCAACTGCCGCCAACTGCCGCCAACTGCAGCCAACTGCCGCCAACTGCCGCCAACTGCAGGTATGCGAGCCAAGTTTTGATGCCTGGTTAAAACATGTTAGTCTGCTGAAAGTGGCCCAAGTATGCTTTCCCTCACTTTCTATCACATATATGTACCATGTTCATAAATAATGAAGTCCTGGGTGTAGCTCAGGAGGTAGAGCAGGTTGTCTATAAACTGGAAAGCTGGTGGTTCGACCCTCGACTCCCCTGGTCTGTGTGTCCCTGAGGCACTCGACCCCCAAACTGGCCCCGATGCATCCAATGGAGTGTGAGTGACAAACAGCACTTTAAAGCTTAGAATGAAAGCACTGCTCGAGGGCTTGGAGCCACAGAGGCGACACAGGAGAGCCAAAACAAGAAGCACTTCAGGTTTTTTAAAGCACGTTTCTTTGTACGAATTAATGACAGAGCACTTAAACAATAATCTTGTCAAGTATTTTGTTTTTTGTTGAAAAACTGTTGATGCTCTACGGCTCCGAGCCCTCGAGAATGTGTCCACGAAAATGCAGCTTGTGGAGAAAAGTGCTTTGAGTGGGAAATTGTTCCTGTTCATTTATAAGTACAGGTAATCCAGATGATCGTACTGTCTTACGAGTAAGGATCAGACACACAGGCTGTCATCACAGAACACTGATTTGGGAGAGGCAGCCAATCAGAGTAAACTTGACTTGAAGGGGAGGAGCTAAAATCATCATTTGACACAGAAGATGACCTAATGACTGCACCAAGGGGCAGAGAGCAGATATATTCGGATCATTTTGAACCCTGTGTCATGTAATTAGAAGCCAAGACTACAAATCCGGAAGTGATCCTGCACACTTACATTTTTACTTTCATCTGACTTTTTTAAGACAGAACAATGTCCATCTGAAAAACAAAGCACAAAGTGAAACCGCGAAGCAAAAATCAAGCCACTTCCAATCAAATGTTAGTCGAGCTCAAAATACGTACCCAACATATCAAAATATTCATCCAGAATAGTGTGACAGGAGACATACTCATCCCTATGCTCCTCCAAAGTCCAGATAAACAGTCTCATGTCATGCAGTGGAGCCTGTTTAAGGTATTCAGTCACAGTCAAGCCAATGCTTGAAAATAACTCCGGGCTCGTGCCCAGCTTCTCTATAATCATGTCCTGCAAAGGTCCAAATTTTAGCAGAAGAGACAAGTCCAGCTGCTCCAAGCGTCCTGCGTAACGTTCAATGAAGCTCTGGGCAGCGTTCAGGCCTGCAACACAAACCGAGCAGAAAGTCACCTGGGACGCAGCAGCGTTTGGACACGTGCGTCAGAGTAAAAGGGAACTTTATGAACACCGACCTCCGTCATTGAGACGACACGCCCAGTTGCTGAGTTTGGGATTTATAGCCACGCAGCCGCTGAGCTCTTGGATAAAGACACGAGCCCAAACCCGGTTCTTTCTCTCCAGTAGCAGCTCAACAACTTGTCCCAACGTCTCCAGCTGCTCCCGCTGCCAGTTCATCATCCTCTCAGCGATCTGGTTCCCCCTGGCCGAGTCCAGCTCCAACCAGGGTTTCAGGCTGCTGAAGAGGACAGAAATATGGAGGCCTTCCTCCTCCCTGAGAAGCTCCACGTTCTGGCTGATCTGCAGAAGAACTCGATCTCTGTACACTAACCACACTGACACAACGGCGACAAACGGTGACGTGTTAGATGTGTTTGGGTTGGACAAAGTCAAAATGCAATTCTACGAAGTTCTAATAAAAGTCGACCTACAACGTTTATTTTCAGCCGCATATTTTTGAACTTTAACTGTAACCGAGTGATTTCACGGCTCAGTCCAAAGTGATAATGTGACACAGCGTCGCCTCAGGAGGTACCTTTCTGCTGACTCTGAGCTGCCGAGGCTTCTTGCCGCTGCAGAATCTCCTTATGTTCCTTATCCTGAAAAGACTGTTTATGCTGCTTCCTCTTGAACTTGTGCTCTTCCTTTGATTTTAACTTCTTCACACTGAAAAGATGCACATGCATATTTTTAGAAACCAATTTTCTGTGAATGCGAATCATAGCAAGCAAAGTGGGCGGCTGCAGCTCAGGAGGCAGAACCGGTCGTCCAAGGTCAGCGGTCCGATTCCCAGCTTCTCCAGCCTGCATGGTGAAATTTCCAGCACATTAGAAAACATCGGGGACCGCTCCTGCTGCTCCTGCTGCAGGAACAGCTTTGACAGTCGTGATTTGGGTGTTTTAAAGCTTTTTACTGGTCAGGGAAATCTTCCTCTTGGCTGTAAGTGGGCAGCCTGCACACATGGGGCGGGCACGCACATTAGCTGCCCACTTACCGGCCCATTGTCGCCTTATAAATTTAAAAGTGTTATTTTCCGTAAGCCGGCTCCCAGCTGCAGCTCCTGAAGGTGTGAAGTACAAGAGCTATTAACCTATTAAACACCAACAGCCTCACCTTGTACACGTCTGATTAACCTTAGGCTTCTTCACAGTCTGCGGTTTGGGGATTGCAGCTTCAAACTGAAACGATAACAGAACTCAGGTTAACACCAACCCGCTGACTGATCCAGACCTTTATGATCCCAGCAACTCACCTTACACTTCACCAGGCCCGTCGGACCAAAGATTTTTATACTACAGATTTGACCGGTGCAGTCTGGAGTCAAACACGCTTCTTGGAGCAAATCCTGTAACACAGAAACGAGTCAGAAGGCCGAGAGCGGTTAAACCACCTGGAAACGATCGCCTCGCAAGTCTAAACTCACCTTTTCATTCTTTTCTGCGAAGGCCGACGTCTTCAGGGTCTTCCAGCAGGTGATGTGGTATTCGACGGTGCAGTGCTGACAGCAGCATAGCCGAATGAAGCCCTGCACAAAGCAGCAGAAACATTTCAAATTCATTACGGGTTCATTTGTCCCTTTCAAATCATGAAAAACTCTGGAACTCGGTGCCGTTTACCTTAAAATCCGGATCGGTAAAGTAGATTTCAGCTTTCACTGGGTAAAGACATTTGTCAAGGCGACAAATGGCATCAGGACTGGGAGGAAACTTGCACAACTCTATAGCGTCCTGCAGAATTCCCTAAAAAAGGCAGAAACTGAGCGTGAGCCTAAACTTTGACTCGTGTCACACATCTGCTGAGCTACAAAGGTCTCACCTTGAAATAGTCTGGCTGCGTTTCTTTGACGACCTCTTTTGTTAAAGGCCAGGTGAGTTTACCAGGCGTTATCTGATTCTTGAACATCTGCAGGGAATCTGAAAACTGCTCCAAAGCTACTGCAAACCTGCCCAAACAGAAGAATCCAGTGTGAAGCAGCAAACGGGAGCGACAGGTGACAGAACCGTGACGACGGTGACAGAACCGTGACGACGGTGACAGAACCGTGACGACGGTGACAGAACCGTGACGACGGTGACAGAACCGTGACGACGGTGACAGAACCGTGACGACGCTTCCTGCGTACCTGTTTTCCCTCAGGTACAACTTCCCGATGGCGTAATAAACAAGACACTGAAACGTCCTCTCTTCATATGATTTGATCCTCTCCAGCAGTTTTTCTGCTTCTGTCAGTTCCTGCATATTAAAAAAGATTAATAAAACAGAAACAGGTGAAGGAAACATTTCCATCTGTGCTTTGGTCATATTTCACCCTTTTTAAAGTTTGGCACCAGTCTCACAGCTAAGAAACTAATTACAGTTCTCTGTGGCTGAGATGCTGTAACTGTTTGAGGTTGCAGCAGCTTCCTTCTACATGCTCCTCATTAAGCCCCTGTGAACTGTGCTGCGTCAGGCTCTGCTCAGTCTAGAGGACCTCCACAAGTACTTTGCTGTGAGATCATCCGGCAGTTAAAAGGATGAAGCCTGATCATCTGAAGTCCTCCAGCAGCTCCATAAGGATGCTTCAACTCTCCCTGAACCTCAGTGGTACCATTTGATGTATGGCTCCTGTGCACCTGCCTGCATGAGGACGCCACCCGAGTGAGGTCGGGTTTGCAATAGGCCATCTCATGGTTGAGGATATCCTGGGTAGCTGCTGGGACTGTTGTTGGTCTGTTTTCCCTTTGCAGATCCTCAGTCTACGGCTGCAGTTTAACCTTCTAAACAAAAGGCTGAAAGAAGTCAGAATCCCTCGAGTTTCTGTGCGGCTCGTCTCACTGGCTCGGTCAGATGGTAACGCCCCGTCCTGTGAGCCTGCTGCAGGACCGTGGCACTGATGGCTGCTTTATAATGGTGGAGCTGCTGCTCCCCTTCTTTTCTTATCAGCTGCAAACAAAAAATATTTATCACCGACGTAAAAGTGTTTGCAGCGTCACACAAACAAGCTGCAGGAAGAGAGAAATCCATCTGTGCTCCGAGTGCAGGCAGGCAGCTCTCCGGGATACTGTAGTGGTCTGCCAGCTGTTCCCTGCACTTCCAACAACACCAACCTCTCATCGCTTCACCCGTCTGTGCACCGGCTGTGGTGGAGGTGCAACTGCATCGTCCTCTGGGATGGAAACTTTTGTCAAATTACACCGGAGTCCTCTGTAGTTCTGAATGTGATCGTGTCATTAAATGAGGCTCAGACCATATAAAAATAAATACCCAAACATGCATTTCCTGACTTTTCTGAAAGCTGTGTGTACACTCTATAAGCCAGATGCTGATTGGTCCCCTGAACTGCGACCTGACCCCTGCATTAGAAACCTTGGAGCTGCAGAATGGTGCTCGTGGCTCAGATAAAAGATGGAGGCCTTTCACGACTGAAGGACTTCCTGATAAAAGTTACCTCCGGCTGGCCGATCTCCGTCAGGGCCGAGGCGCGGCCAAACAGCAGCAGGAGCTCGTCGACGGCTGAAAGTCCGAGTTCCTGAGGAAAACAAAGCAAATGAACCACTTTGTCGAAGCTGCAAATTTAAAACCAAACAAATAACTTTAATTCAGTTCTTCATGAATCGTCTGAGGAGGACCGGAAAGCCGACTCCTCCTCGCAGCAGGAGCTGAATAACCTCAGAGGCTTTTCACTGGGTTGTTGAAATAACTGATAATGGAAAGTGACAGCTCGGCAGAAGAGGAAGGAAGTGACTCACAAGAAAAACTTCCCCACACTAAAAGAGCATCTAACCACTGAACATCACTCAAGTTAAACTCGCTTTTTAGACCCGTTTTAACGTTTACATCTGCAGACACTCAACCCGATGCCGTGTCGTTCTGTGCGTGCGGAGTTCATTGTGTGAATTTAGCCTCCACAGGAAGCAGGCGTACCCGTGGCGATGCCGTTTCCAATAAGGCCAGCGCCTTGCTGAAGGCCTGCTCTGCGTTGCGGCTGCGGAGGTCGATCAGGGCAGCGTGAGCATCCTCCACCAAGGATCTCAGCTCTTTGGATGTGGCGATTTTACCATCACCCGCGGCCTGGTTCTGGGCAGAGGACAAACACTTAACGAGCTGGTGCCGCTGATGACTTCGGAGCAGTTATGAAGGGAGGAAGTGCTCACCTCTGTTTCTGGATGGCCGTTTTTGAGCTTTGACCTCTTCTTCGCGGCGGCGCTGGGCTCGCTCTTTGACGGCGGCTCACTGCACAAACAAAACGTTCAGTCAGATCTAAATTCAGTGGAAACGTTTCGCCTGCTAAGTGACTTTACATTGGTATTAACAGAACTTCCACAAACCTTTTCGATGATTTAGGTTCTTTAGTGCCGCCGTTTTTCTGAGCAGCCTTTTCATTTTTTCCTGGGGAGAGAAAATCAGACTTCAGAGCGGACTTTTTCTACTTTTCCTCATTTCTTATCTTTCAGAAATCCTTAACATGCTGATGTGGGCCCACAGTCAGGACACCTGCTGTTCAATCCTTTGTTTTCATGGGGCCGAGCAGGAGTTCGTCTCAGCCAGGCGACTGAACGGCTGCACCGAGGCCCAGTTTGCAAACTACAGATTATTTGAGCTGTGCCTCAGAGGCAAAGTGCTCTCACACTGGTTTCTCATCCACATTCGTGTTGTGATAAACTGGAGGTGTGTTTAACATGCGGACACAGGAAGGCACAGTCATGGGAGTGTGAAGATGGATGTAAACACTCACCTGCCTGTTTGTCACTTTTAACAGCAGAGACCTGCCGACACACAAACCATCAACTCTGAAGCTTTAAAACATGATTATATTTTAAAAAGTGCTTAAAAGAAAATCTTAACTGGAAGAAACTAAACTGCAAATATGATTGTTTCCAATTTTCAGTTGATCTTTTCCTTCATTCATTTACAAAACAGCTATAAAATCTTGTTTTTCCCCCAAAGAGCACGATTCTGTTTGACTGCATGCGAGATGAAATATTGTTGACGTGGTTTGTAAACAAAGTGTCGAACCTTTGGAGACGCTGGATGAGTCTTATTACCAGGTTTCATCTGCTGCTGCTGCGAAGCCACGGCGCCGATTTTAAAACTGCAGGAAAAAGAAAACACGGATGAAACGGTTTTATTGGCAGTTATTAGAGAGTGCACAAAAGAAGGTAACACACACACACACACACACACACACACACACACACACACACACACCTTTGGCCTTGCTTTAGCGGTCCAGCTGAAATCAGAGCACATAAACAGTTTGAGTTTGGACAGAAAACTATAACAGATCAAAGAACATCCGATAATCGTTTCACATCAGCCACTGAACAAGAAGTTTCCACTTCACCTGACCCGTATCCTCGAGGCGGCCCTGCTGGTGCCGACTGTGACAGTGTGAATTTGTATAACTGTGCTTCCAGCTCTTTGACGTCTCCCCCCTCGTGGTCGTCCCTACAGAGCGTCTGGGCCAGCTGGTTGGCTTTCACTGCCATTTTGTGCTGTCCCAAGGAGAACAGGGCCTCGCAGTAGCGGTAGTGACCCTGTGCAGAAACCGAGAAGGATGAACGCCTCACTCACAAACAGGAAGTCCTCCACATTGAGAGTCCACAGCAGAAACGGGCCACACAGTTCACACAAGCAACACTTTCTCAGTTTCCTTCCATGTGGATACTAAAGTTACATCTAAAAAGTTCTGGGATGTTGATGGGATGATCCAACACACTAAGCTGCACCCACCCGATGCCACATTCTGGAGGTTTAATGTTAAATGGTGCTGCAGATGTTGCAGAGCCCTGCAGAGATGCTGCACAACAACCGCTGGAGGGTTGGAACGGGAACATAACTGGGTGTTCCAACAGGACAATGATCCAAACACACATCATAACTGGGTTTGAAATGGATGAAGCAGGCTTAAGCTGCTGGAATGGCCCTCCCAGAGCCCCGACCTCAGCCGTGTGGAAAACCTCTGGACTACATTTAAAAGCCGGTCTGTGTGAAACCAGCGAATTAAAATGAGCTCAACTCTGCAAGAAGAGCAGTCAGATTTTCAGAATTACTGACATCCACGTCCGTGAGGAGCGAACTAACAAAAACTGTACATGCAGAGTCAAAAGCTCATTAATGTGACCATAATACCAGCATCTGCTCCAGACCTGCTCATCACATCAACACCATAAAAATATCCTCCAATCTCACTGCACATCTGCATAATGACGATAAAGAGATTCTATTCTACTGTATATAACCAGATCAAACAGGTCAGAATCATTAGTCTAAAACAACTTCACTAGGGAGAAAAATGTAAAGCGAGTACCTTTATCCACAGAGGATTAATCAGAGTGGCACGTTTCCCATCACCTGCTGCTTTTCTGAAACACACGAGAAACACGTTTGGATTGAAAGATCCAGCTCGTGATTTATTCTGCTCACATCCACCACAACAACCATCAGCCGAGAGCAGGAAAACACACCTAACTGCGAGTGTCACGGTGCAGTTTTACGACACAGGCGGAAACATTTATGATGTTATTTTCAGCTTAGGTTTCTGGCACTTAAACAAATGTGTTTGGTTGATTATTACTGTGTTATAATGATTCGGGGCAATAAATCCTACACTGTTGAACAGCCTGTTTATTTCCCCTTAAATGGAGCCATATTTGTAGAAGCATTTGTGGGCTGAGCAGCAGAGTTGCGCCCAAGAAAAACGACCAAACCTAAACAGCTTATTCTGCTATTGACTCGTTTGGTGCCGTTTGTTGGACTGGATGGTTGAAGCATGAAGAAACACGGCTTATTATCAATTTAACAGACCGGGGCTCAACAGCATGTGGAAGAACATTACACAGCTACAACAGCCTGGCTCGTCCTCCTCGTGCTGGTCACACACACACACTGCTGTGGGATGGCATCCCATTCTTCAACCAGCATTTGTCACAGATCAGCCAGTGTGGTTATGTTGGTCAGTCTGGCACAAACAGCACGCCACAAGTGTTCGGGGGGGAGATCAGGACTGCAGGCAGGCCACACCATCCAGCCTCTCCCTCTGAGTTATTCTTGAATCCTGGAGGTAGCCTCTGATAAACCTGTGCAACCCACATCCTCAACTCTGCTGCTCAACCCACAAATGCAGTTTCCTTCCAAAGATGGGGACAATTAAACCCTCTAATGTTCAAGGGGCCACCTGGAGTCATTCTGCTGTAAAGGTGTTGTAAAGTCAGCTGTATGTGCTCGTTATTCAGACCTGAATGTTTTTCTTTACTGAATGTTATGACTGTGTAATAACAGATTGATAAAAATAATATTTTACAGGTTTTTACTGGTTAAGGCACTCAGACTGTACATGAATAAAACGGTTCATAAAGTTCCATTTGAACTGAACAATAAATCACTGAACAGCAGCAAGTTTGTGAACTTGGGCTGTAATTTCTTATTTCTTATCTGCCAAAAAGTGATTTCTTCCATTTGCTTAAAAAAATGACTGCTCATATTTAAACGGGTATGAATGACTTTTGGCTCATGTCTGTCAAATATCTCCCGTGAATGACATGAAGTCGTTCCTGTCCCAAGCTAGAACCTGCAGTCAGTGTTTGGCAAAGTTCTTAAATATATATATTTTTAAAACGTCTAAAAAGCGTTATTTACATTAAAAATATTTTGAAGAGAGATCTGCCCGTGAGGGCATCAGAAAGTACAGCAAATATAACACGACGGGCCTGTAAAGACCTCTGAAGTGGCCAAAAAGACTCGACCTGATAAAAACGCAGCCATAAAGATACAAAACACGGCGAAACAGGAAGAAAGTTAAAAGTGGAACATCACGGTAAAAAAAAAACACTGCAAACAACAATAATCATCAAACAGTGATCAAAACAGGGCAGAAAAACCCCAAAAAGCCCGATAAAATGAGTTTTATTAAGTTTCGTCACTCACTGACTGTCGCTTCCGTCCCGCGGCTCCCTGCTCGGGATCACCGTAATGACTGTAATACCACTGAAAAGCGCAGGCGCTGCTTACAGAAACCGTTGCCATGTTTTTCGATTGCGCAAACGGTTGAGCGTTACGGTAGTTTGAAAACAGGCTGCAAACAAACTGCCGCGGGTGACGTGGGCGGGCTTTGAGGGCTGACGGGAAATAAACTGGCTTTATTGCCCAGAAGCACTGCAGACTATTTAAGATTATTTGGTTCCATTTTTATTACAATGCCATCATGCGGTTTTATAATTACACAACTAAAATAATGCACGTGGTTCATTTCTGTCATCTTTATTACAAACAAAAGGGAGAAATTTTGTGGTGAAGAAGCATATCTGTCAACAATGTTTAGCTCTACATTGAAACAGCTATAAACCTAATTCATAATAAATAAAACATAGAGCCTAATATATTTTTTAAAAGACCAGTTTCAGTTTAATTTTGTCTGGTAAATTCTGTGTTCCACAGCTAGGACTCTAAATTAGGCGTGTGTGATAAATCACAGTATTTCAAGGGAAGTTATATTTGCAACGAGAGAAAAAAATACTGAATAATGTTGCATCAATGATTGCAGCCTGCAGGAAATAAATAAATTAATGCAAACAAAATAAAAGGATATTTTCCAATGAGCTGCTGTCACTGATACACTACTGTATTAAAATCCTACTGAAACGAGGTGCCTGCAGTAGCTCCACAGTGCCATAGTAGTGACACAGCAATATTTCCAGTGACACATCATGAGTCAAATGTAAACAAAAAAGTAGCACTTTTTCAGTTTTAAGCACAAAATTGCTGCTTAATACTTTAACAAGTACAGTACCGTATCCCTGTAATGTCATACAGTGAGATTAAAATCAAATATTTTCTACCTCAGATGTTGAGGCAGCTTAAAGTCCTGCTTGACTGTGTGAAATGTTGCAGACAGACACGGCTGCACCGTGTTAAAGCAGTACAAAGGAGTTAGTGTAAAGAGTCCCTGCAGGCACCAGGAAGCTTGTGACCTCGTGTTCCCGTGACCACTCTGTCTTTGTCTTCACTGTTGTACCCTGGTACCCCCACGAGCCTTTGATGTCTTACCTTTGAGCTTTATATGTCGTTAGCACCCTTCCACCAGTTTCTGTCACCTCAGCTTCGTTGTAGTGTCCTGTATAAATACTCCTGCAGATGGTTTACCTACTCAGATCCACCCTGTGTGTCTGTCACCCCACTATCCTTTAATAAACACACCACAGCAAACTAAAGGAAACCTGGAGTCAGTTTTATCTACCGTGCACCTGCACCAGTAACTTCTATTTCCCATTTGTTTTTCCGTGTCATGTGGAGTGATGCTCAGGTGAGTCCACTGTTTAAACGTTGGGTCTCACATCACGGTTTCCTGGCTGACCTTACGGTGCTTAAATTTACTACACCGCCTGTCATAAAGAACATCTGTCAAAAACATGGACAATATGTGGAGCTGCAGAACGAGAGGTACTTACAGATACTCCTTACTCCTGATAAAGCTCAGAGCCCGGTTTCCATAAAGCTTGTGATTGTCAGGGCTGGAAAGACAAATTAATTCAGGTCAGTTACAAAGTGGAGCTTTTCAGTAAATAGATGCTGAGAATCTTACATTTGTGTTATAATGAAACACTTGTGCTGTATCAAGACATGAAAGGAAGCTTATTACTCCAAATCTGCAACCCTATAGATGATATTCAGAACAGTGCCTCAGTCACACAAGCTGAGACTGGTCAATGCCACCCTGGCAACCACTGGTTGCTAGGGAAACATGCAGTCCCCAACCGGTTGGACAGTGGTTGCTGGAGGTTGCTTCCCAGCACTATGTAAAAGATGCCAGTGTGGCTGAGGGCTGAGCCGTCTCATCCTGGTGGAGCCGGGTCTCTCCCAGCTGTGACAGGATGAAGGCAGAGAACATCTGCATTGAATTTCATGTGACACAAAGTCTTACTTACTAATGTTTGATGGCTTTAGAATAATACTTCACAGCTTCTTCATACTGCTGCTTCTCAAAATGCTCATTTCCTTTCTTCTTCATTTCTTCACTTTTCTGGGTGAAGAATAAAAACACATGAATGCTGGCGGCAGAGTCGAGTCCATCCTCAAACATAGAACAGTAAGACAGCAGTAAATCTGCAATGATCACCTGTCATCTATCACATATCCTTTGATTTTTCTTTTTGTTTCAAATATAGAACAAGAGGAGGCATCCTGGAGGTGATCACAGCAGCATAAAATTAAATTAATAGACAACAGTTGACTTCAAAAGTCAACCAAGCTTATGGGCCAAACCCTTTAGGTTATTTATAGATATATTTTAGTCATATTTTAACATGAGCATAAACTATTTACAAACCCAAAACTATTTTTAAAGGAGCAAAGAAACAGTTACGTTCCTCTGCTAGCGACACACTCAGGTGTGTTACAGGTCATTTCCCCTGTGGGCTCTGCTTCTCCCTTCCTTTGTTTAAAACAGCAGCGGGCGAGTCCGTGTTCACGCCAGAGGCATCAGAGCAGCAGCTCGTACCTCTACAAGACTGTCCGGCGGCCGAGCCGTCAGCTCCTTCATCCTCCTCTCGGTGTTGCTCCCCATCTCATGAATAAGCCGGGCATCTGAACAAAAGGACAAGCCTGGGTGTTAACACATCAACACCACTGACATCAAAGGAAATCATCAGCAAACCAGTTCGTTCACAAGAGGAAAACGACTGAATAATCACAGAATGCCCAACCCATGAACACACCCACGGGAGCGACTCGAACTGAAAGCCGACTTACACTCTGTGAAGATATGATGGAGGGCTATGAAGCAGGTGTGTCCAGCACCAAGGGCGTGCACTCGATTCTGGATGTCAGGTTCTCCTTCTCGCACCAACCAGTGAACGGCGTCGTCCAGAACCTCGGCAGTGCGCTGCTTAGACAGAGTCAACACACCATCACACACGAGCACGTGCAGGGACTTTCCTTCACAGTGACAACCGAATCGAATCAAAGGAAAACCAGGTCACTTTTATTTACCCTTTCCCCAAACTTACCAATTTCAGTCTGTTGCTAAGCAGCATAATATGTTTGGATTCGTTCCTTTTTAACTGGAAGAGAAAACAGACAAACAGCAGATCCAACATGGTGAAATATTAATGTCCTGCAAGCTCATCTGAGGTGGTTTTACTGCCTTAATCTGATAATACAAGAACACTGAGGCACGTCTGCGATGAGAACAGTAGCTGTAACTGGGGAAGTTCTACGAGCACTGACAGACACGAGTGCGATACGAGGGTCAGTGAGAGGCTGAACTTACGAATCCTTTCTCCAAGGCCCTGAAGATCGCTTCTACGATTTCTATCCTTCGCAGGTGCTTCACGCTTAGATCTTCACTGCTACTGAAAAGAAGACAGTTACACACCAACAGTCTCAACACAAAGTGTAATCAGCTCCGGGTAATGATAACTGTGCTTACTTTGCACTGATTAGACCTATTTCAATAGCCCAGCAGACAGTGATGGACTCTTCACGCTCCAGCAGAATGGGAAGCCAGAAGGAACAAATCTTCATCCTCTGGGCTGCTTCTCTTTTTTTGTCAGCAGGAATATCACACCACTGGTTAAAAATCTCATCTGAAAACAAAAATGTATGTTATTACAGATTCCTCCAAGACCCTCCGTGTCAGAAGCATCTGTACTGGAGCTAAATAGCATTTTTAAAGCCGTTCATGAACGTCAAACACTGCGTTTCTGCAGGGCCTGGTTCTGCAGCCACCTTCAGCTGTTACATGTTTTTGGGTCTCTGTCCTTCACTAACTGAAAAGCCGCACACAACACAACAAGCAGCAATGCACTGCGAGTTCACATCCTTCTATCAGAAGCAGCATTGACTTGTTTACAGTAGCTCGTCTGCTGGATCGGAGCCCACGGGCCAGCCTTTGCTCCCCGCGTGCATCAGTTCAACACCTCCATCGTCTAAACTCGTAGTCTGTGTGTGACCACACCGTTATGTCTTCTGTCCTGGCTCTGACCCCCTCCCTCCCTCCACGCATGCCAAAGACCAGGGAAACACTGGGTTTGGCTCTGAGCCCCCCCCCCCCCCCCGCCCTCGCCCCCCCCCCCCCCTCCCTCCTCCCCCTCTCTCCCCACTCAC